>JAUZST010009544.1:0-12920 GCA_034779995.1 Parotocinclus haroldoi | reverse complement strand
TGACTGGTAAGAGAAGCAGTGTTCTTACAAGTGCTGCTAAACCACAACGCCATTTCCTCTTTCCTCTGTGTGTCTCTCTGTGTGTGTGTGTGTGTGTGTGTGTGTGTGTGTGTGTGTGTGTGTGTGTGTGTGTGTGTGTTTGTGTGTGCGCCCGATGGATTGGCGCCCATCTAGGGTTATTCCTGCCATTGTGCCCAGAGTTGCCGAGTGGGCACTGGCTGGCCCGCGACCCCATCTGGATAAGGCGGAGGAAAATGAATGAATGAACAACACAAACTGTACAAAAACAGATGAGTTACTGTTTCTTACTTAGCCTCTACAAGATGGAGCAACATGTTAGATCTGTCTAATCTAAGTAAATCAAATCCTTAATCATATTAATAATCAAACCAAGAGCAGAGTGATCATTTCACCCCTACTAGTTGAAGGTATATTTCATAACCCTATTTATAATGTTACCAGATGAGTCGCCCTTTATTAAATGCCAGTCATGTGCAAATGCATGTAATTAATAAAATGTGGATTAATAATACAGCCCAAGGAATTATTAATGGGGCCTCTGTTGAACCGATGAGACTGGCATGCCAGGAGGGGGATCTTTATCTGATTCAGATATCCATGGGCTAGTGTGAAATGCTCTCTTATTGTGGAATTACACTTTAGACAGGCTCATTTCAATATGAAAGTGGCCAGCTGCAGCCAGTGAAATATTCCATCCTCTGTCTCACAGCTAACCTGAATGGAGCTCTTCCCTTTAGAATGCATCGCCTCATTCATCCATCTCTCAGGTGCGCTCCCTCTCAATAGTCTGCCTCATTAGGATTCTGCATGCTGCTTGGTCTCCCTGCTTAAAGCATCAGTTTATTTGCAATCGCTTCAGACGCCAATTTTAGAACTGCTGCTGCCCCCACCCCCAAGGTAACCACAAATGACACCTTAGCAGGGTGAGAGAAAAGGCTGGTGCATTAGGGTTCAGCTGAAGACAGTATTAATCCTATTTTACTTACTGGTAACTATTTGAAACTGCTTAACAGAATCTATTCTGGTATTGCTTAAGACATGTAATGTTAGTGAGAGTGAAAAACAGCTCCCAAGACATGAAACTAGATATTTGTTTTCAAAGCTGGCAGTATTGAACTTTCTCGTGCTCAGGGACAGCCCTAGCATATTTAGTTTCCAGTCACAAGACTGTGGACTGTAATCACAGAACCAATATCTTTTGGGACCAACTCGAAACTGGTATTTGGTGGTACAAACAATGCTTGGTGACATATTGACTTAAAAATGCAATTCCCTGACAAAAAATAACAAGAACGAATTGTATCTTCTGAAACTTTATACGTGTGAACGTAATGATAACATATGTAAGTGATTACAATACTAGAGTGATAGGTTAAGTTTATTAGGGAAAACTGTGCAGTTGAAAGGAGGCTCTAATACCCTGTTGGGCCACCATTAGCTTGGATACAACAAAAGATACGGCACATTTGCTCACACATGTTACAAATGGGACCGAATATTAGTATGTCACTCCAAATCCAAGGATTGTTTTACTCACCGTGAGGCTTCCATACTGTATTCAGATCTCAAACAGAATCCGAATTTGTTGCTAAAGAAGACACTGTTCCAGTTCATAACAGTCCAAGTTTTGCAGGACATGTAATGGGAAACGTGATAACAAATGTTCCTATGTTAGTCACTTGGAAATGGTCCGGGCAGATACTGTGGATGATACTGTGGAAGCTGCTCGTGCTTGTCATCGGATTCTTCTGTCAAACTTAATCAGACTTCTTCACATAGTCAGCTGAATACAGCAACAACATCCATTCTGTTTGTATTAAATGTGAAAGCGTTATTATAATAAATCCAGATTTTGCAGACATGATCAATTTATCGAGTGAGCATAACTGCACATAAAGTCAAAATGTCCGACAATTAAACAAAAGAAGGAAAAAAAAGTGTTTACTGATTGGATGCTGAACAAGAAAAGCAGTAACTTGTTTTCCCCCTGTAATTCAGCCTGAATGCAGATTGTATTTTGGCATGTAGAGCAAGGACTGATTTAATTCTGTTTGAATAGATTGTTCATATTCAATAACCATATTAAACACGTTTAAACACGGCAACAATTTCCTAAACCGATCTCGGTTATGATCTTGTGAGTGGTCTTGAGTACATACTTGATTATGCTACGGTGTGGCAGTATATGAAGATTCATATTGGAAAAGACACTAAAAACCGTATACAGCATAAACCGGTCACATCAAAGTTCTCATTCCTAAATGTGTTTGTGAGAGAGGGAGAGCAGGTATGGAAGGGCTGATCGAATCAGTATGCTGCACACAGCACTGCAATGAGATAAGATTTTACGTATCTTATATATACAAAAGAATAAAATTGATATTATTAAATCAGCGTATGGGAAACACTACATTATCTGGGCCAATTAGTCAATGCAAGTACATTGTGTCTCATAGAGCTTTGCTAAGTAAGTTATATCATATGGTTTTCAAACAATGTCCAGATAATGCACATATTCACATATCGTAGATATTAAGCCACGCACACTTGTATTTTAACCTAGAAAGAGTTGCTGATGTTTGCTTAGGTATCAAAATTGACTTTTACTCTAGCTCACCACAACAGTGTCCTGGATTTTTTTGGGATTATTGGATATTAATGGCACCATAACAAAAATGTACACGACCGTATAAGAGTTTCTAATTTGGTGAGGCAGAACAAACAAGCAAATTTTGGCATAAAGTGGCTTAATAGTGTTGAGAAACTAACCAGACTGGCTTGTCTGGCTCGTGTCCAACCTCTGGCAAGGTAAGGTTTGGCACAAGAAGTGGGACATTCTGTGTGATGCTGGTCTTATTTAAATATCACTGATGATATTGTGCTGTTAGATATTTCCTAGCTTGTTCTTTCTCCTGGTATATTGATTATCTGGATTAATACAAGGAAGTCAATTGAACATGTGTGAGCGAAGGGTTCGTGTTTCTCATTCACATGTACCTATCATATTCTCTCACTAAAAATATGCTTCCCTGCCCCTGCATCTTAGTGGCATTTATTTCCCAGGCAACCGTCTTTTCTAAGAAACCCTTGTAAAACCGTGGTATTTTTCTGAAGGTTCTAATGGCTCAGCCTTTCAATGCACTTTAATGACCTGGCCTTGGCTAGCTGGAGGGCTCATTGTAAGTGCGCTTGTGAATTGTTCAGCCCTGGAAGGCAGAGATGTCATGCTGCAAAACATCGGAGTGTTTGAAAAAGCTGTCATGCTCTCCCAGGAGAGAAAAATGTCGTAGCTAAGTGAGCCTTCTGAACTGTACAGGAAACAGCTAGTTGGTTTCATGTCTGAGCTGAAGACGTCTTTGTTCTGTATCTTGCATTCGGACATTTCTGTGTTACATTTCGCAGATATTCAGTGGTTGATTTATATACATTCATTGGGTTTATTCAATATATGTATGTACAGTGGAGGAAATAATTATTTGATCCCTCGCTGACTTTGTACGTTTGCCCACTGACAAATAAATGAACGGTCTATAATTTTAATGGTGGCCTCATTTTACCAGTGAGAGATAGAATATTAAAATGCAGAAAATCCAGAAAATCACGTTATTAAATATATAAATTGATTTGCACTTGATTGAGTAAAATAAGTATTTGCTTACCTACCAACCATTAAGAGTTCCCACTGACCGGTTAGCTAGACTTAATTTCAACTTACCAACCATATTAAAGGTAACACCGTTACCTGTTACCTGTCAAAAAGACACATGTCCACAGAATCAATCAATTAATAAGACTCCAACCTCTCCACCATGGGCAAGACCAAAGAGCTGTATAAGTACTTCAGGGGCAAGATTATAGATGTGCACATGGCTGGAATGGGCTACAAACCCATAAGCAAGTAACTGGGTTCGGAAGAGACTTGATTGTGTGGAAATGGAAGAAACATACAATGACCATCAAACAACCTTATACAAAATCTCACCTTGTGGTGTTATCGTGATACATGATCATGAGAAAGGTGAGAGATAAGCCTACAACTACACAGCAAGAGCTTGTTAATGATCTCAATGCAGCTTGGACCACAGTCACCAAGACAACCATTGGTAACACACTATGCTGTAATGGATTGAAATACTGCAGTGCCCATACGGTCCCAGCTGCACACGTGAATGATTCAGAGAATGCTTGGGAGAAGGTGCTGTGGTTAGATGAGACCAAAATTAAGCTCTTTGGCATCAACTCAGCTTGCCATGTTGGAAGAAGAGAAATGCTGACTACGTCCCCAGAATCAAGCATGAAGGTGGAAACATTATGCTTTGGGGGTGTTTCTCAGCTAAGGGCACCAGACAATTTCACCGCATTATCAACATGATGGATGGAGCCATGTACCACAGAATCCTGACTGACAACCTCCTTCCCTCCACCAGGACACTGGAATTATGAAATATGGATGGGTCCTCCAGCACAGCAATGACCCAAAACAAAGTAACAGGTGCAAACTTTCAGGTCAGAAAGATTTGAGATAGGCTGTCCGTTGAATGTGATTGGTCATGTGATCAACCTGGGTGCCCTGGGAAATGGAGTCCCCTAGGACTAGGTTTTACTGAGCCAGAGGAAAGCATGACATTTACACCATTGCTAAAACAAATTGTACGTCTAACATAATAGTCGACTAAGACTTTTGGCCAGTACAGCAAATTTGTGGAGGATTTTGAAAAAGACAGGTAGAGTGCAATAGATGGGATGACAACATGGCCAGCATGGGTCACTGCTGTAGTACTCTTATTATGGTCTCCAAACTGGCCTCAACTCCCTCAATCACAGCCAACTGCTGGAACTCGAAAGGTGTGAATCCAGTGATGGGCTGCTGAATTACCACTGCACCAGCTGAGGACCTGCAGAGTTTATGGCTCATTTTATTGTATATCTTTGTGCAAACAAATCTTTCTGCTGCCCTGCTATGGGGCTTTAGCCAGATCTCTTATAGTATACCCAGGGGTTGTGTATTTTAGTCCTGATGATTTACACAGTAAAATGCAAGTAAGTGTGTCTTGGGCTCACATGAAAAAACAGGAATCATTTATGTAAAACCAATGAGATATATAGATAACAATACAATGAACAAGGAACAGATTGTTTTTAGGAAAGAACTAATAACTTTTAGGAAAGTTAAGATATCCTCAAAAAGTGTATTTGGCTTTAGTTAAGGCACAATGTTTTTGAAGTACTCACATTTGGCCACTAGAGGGGAATCAATTCCTAACAATGCAAGGAACTACTGTTCTGAGGTTAGTACCACGCTGATGATGTTCTTCATCATCATAACCACTGATGGCTTGGTATCAAAGTTAGATTTAAATATAATAAGACATAATGGAGAATCATCTGGTAACAGCCAGGGTTTTTAATAAGGGAGACCGTGGCGAATCCTCAGGGCCTTCAATCCATTTAGATGATAACATTTTCAGGAATTAAATAATTAGTCTCACAAGAAACTAACAATAATCTAATGCTTCATTATATGATCTAATGCTATATTATATATATATATATATATATCCCCTTCTGGATGCTGTGGCCTTAAACATCTGGTCAGATGAAAATAAATTATTTTTTTATGCTTATATTCCATTCTGTGTGTTTATATTTTGGTTCTACCTTGTGTGACAGTTGTGTGCTTGTTCGTAGTCGTAGTCATGAATGTAGTCATGTACTGTATTTAAACAATTCAGTGATGGATTTAATGTGAAGTGCTATAAGTATAAATCCATCAGTAACTGAAGAACCATGGTGTAGATTACTTCCTGGAGAGAGTGATATGTATAACATATCACTTAGGTTTCCAATGCTTTGTAGATCGTAGCATAATACTCTTACATACATTTTTTTATTGGTTTCACACAGTTTTTATGTGAAAGTACCCATTATATTAACATTACAGTAGTAGAAAAACACTATCTGACTATGGTAATGTCTGTTTTGGCCAACAGCCTGTTTAATAGAATGTAATAGCTACTTGTAGTCTTGTAGTTAAATTTGCCTGGTAGGGAATAGGTTAAAATTAAATATGGTAGACTATCCGATTAAATGTTGGGTTGTTTTGTTTTGAGAGCTTTGTTCAATTTGATTTATGCAAGATTTGATGCTTGATCAGGCTTTTGTTATTTCAGTCAGTACCTGGCAACCTTTGACCCTGAACTGAATTAAACAAGTAGGACAGTGAATGATTAAAAAAAAATGCAAACCACACTCAAAATTTAATCTTAATTGTTTACTGAAGATTGTTAAAACTCCAATTTGTTTCAAATCATAATCGATTTTCCCCACAAGAAATAATGAGAATAGGATTCATCTGTTCCTGACATATAAATGATTGTGTTTTATGCCTAAATCTGTAGATAATTAATTATTTAGAGCATAAATAAAGCAAATGAATGTAATGCAATGCATACAATTGATAAATAAGTGAAAATAAAGTGAAACTTAATAAGATAAACCCAGTTTCGGCATGTCTTATAACTTGGACAGTGTCGGCAAAATGAGGGGGTGTATGACACAAACCTAAAGGCTGATATAAATATACCTAATTTAATAACTACAATATAATGTACATACCCTGCATATACAGTATGATTGAGCCCTAGTTGTTCTTCTTTTGGGTTTTACAGGGATAGAGTATCAGGGCATTATCGCCACTGACTGGACTGGATTACATTCAATGAGAGGGTCCCCGTGTTTGTAGTCTGAAAAGTTTACTCAATGTAGGGGAAAAACAAATTAAAATAAACCATGCAATGTACAAACTGTTCAAATGAAGAGGCGTTTGAGTTTGTACTGCACAGCCTCACCTGGTATTTGACACAAGTCCCTCAGGAGCTGCTGTTTCCACCACCTGGCCTCATTGAGGCCAGTCATGTGACAGCATTAACATAAAGCCATGTTTTTCTGTAATTTCTTTTACAACAGGGCATAAAACCGCTAAAACAGTTTTACAACTATCTAGGCGCAAAGCCCAAATTGAGCAAGCCTATGGTGACAGTGGCGATGAAAAAAAACATTAAATATGGTGAGGATTAAACATTATGAGGTCCAAGACTCAAAAAGGAACCCAGCCTCCATGGGAAGCATAAATGTCAACCATATGGTCTGGTTTTACAATTGTTTATTACTTACCTCTTGGAATGTTTGAAGAGTTCTTCTGCGGCCTTTCCAGTCACAGGATCAGAATCCGACAGAACACAATTTGGAAGGTTTGCAGTATGATTGTGTAACTAAAAATTTCAGTGAGAAATGCATGATGCACTCATGTTATGGAGTAGAATCAGTCAAGTAAAAGTTATTTCTTTAGAGCTTTTTATAATGGAGCATTGTCTCGAAGCAACTTTACAATATTAGATAATCTTCTAAGGCCAATCTCAAATTGAGCAAGCCCAGGGCGACAGTGGAAAGGAAAAACTACCTAAACATTATAAGGAGGAATCCTTGGGAGTACCAAAGCCCAAAAAGGGATATGGATGGTTTGGATGTTAATTGTAATAATCAAAGTAACTTATCTAGTCTGAGTATGCAGTAATAGTTCACATTACAGAAAATAAGAAAATAATAACAGATAAATGCAATTTTGAATAGAATAGCATAATAAATATGAACATCGCAATTATTTTGTCCGTTTAACAGACAGTTTGAGATTGTAATCTCAATTAAACACTTCCTTGAATCTGTGCCTAATAGAATTGAGAGCAATGGAAGTCTCTACGCAGCATTAATGTTTCTTAAAACGTCAGTCAGCATTGAGTGTCTTTGCATTACAGCTCTGTGTCTGTCCTTAAAAGGTGTATTGCGGTACACTTTGGGTGTCGACCATAGCACAGTCGGAGTGAACTCCTTTAATATGTATTCACTGTACCTTCTGAGAACAAAGTTATTGGAACATGAAAGTGAATTTGCATGCATCAGCAGAGATGAAGTCATGCATGGGCCAGCTTCTGGTTAAAGAGTCCCAGTAAGAGCAAATTGAGTGGACGAGCTATAATTCAATATAATCTCACAAATAGACTTAAATAGACCATGGGCGTATTTCAGCCCACCAGTAAGCAGTCTTGTTTACAGGATATTGCAAGTAATTTCAGATATACAGTACTGTGCAAAAGTCTTAGGCCACCATTAGATTAGACGCGCCATTGCTTTAGATAGATCGATAGATGGATAGATAGATAGATACATATGTACATAATTTATTGATCCCAGAGGAAATGTATCAGGTACAATCACAACAAAACAAAGAGACATAATGAAGAAAAAAACGAGAGAAAGATATATTTAGTCTGTTTATATGAATGCAACCAGATGATCTATTAAAGATCCTAAAAATAAATCAGGAAAAACAGCTCCTATGATGACAGTGGAAAGTATTTAGTGTGACCTTCCCTTAGACCTGAGCAGTAGCAGCATCTGGCAGCTTCCCTGGGATGCAGTGTTGACCCTTATACAGTTCAAATTGATCTGGAATGATCTTTTTTTCAGAAGCAGGACAGGATGAAAAGTTTAAGCCAAAACTCACAAAGATTGGACTGAAGGTCAGTGTAAAAGTGAATTATGGAGTGACGTTTCCAGGTTTGACATTTTTGGATCTAGTTGTGACATTGCAGGAAGCTACAGCAGGATGTGTGTACGCATCGATGTCGATTCAGTGGAATGCTCAGTGCATGGATAATTCAAGTTTTGTTCACTGAATGTGTTCTTAACATAGTACCAATTCAGAGCAGGACTGAGCAAAGGGTATTATCACAATTTTAATAGAACTGCTAGACAGGTATTTAATATGATGTTATCTACGTACTTTTAGCTTTGGGCAAAGCATCACATTTTAAACCCCTATGCCCAGGTCAGGGTAACAGAGAAAGGTCTGAAGCCTGAATACATAATTCAGTGGGCACAGGCAGATGTGCACTATTGTCCAAAAGTCTTAGGCCACCATTTGATATGTTTTTTTTTTGTTTGTTTGTTTTTTTTTTTAGCAATGACTATATAGAACATATTCTTGACTGTTTTGCTCCAGAGTACAATTTAGATTCACCACTCCTAGATTTATTTAGATTCATTCCACTCTTTGCATGCTTTTTTTAAATCATGTTTCCCTTATGAAAAGGGGTTTCTTGGCAGCCACTCTTTCAAAAACTCGTAAACTTGGCATCCAGATTAAGCTGCCAGATGCTGCTATTGCTCAAGTGTAAGGGGAGGTCACACTAAATATTTGCTACTGTAGCCTAAGGAAGATGTTTTTTCTTTTGTTTGGTTTGTCCTATTCTTTTTTTTATTTTAATTTCCTTTTTTTCTGGTTGTATGCTAAAAAAGAGACTGGTATATCTACTGTAATGATGGACTAAGACTTTTTCACAGTACTGTATTTCCAGGACACGGTTGACTTGGTGTCTTGCGTGACTTTGGACTGTGGGAGAAAACTGGGCTACCCGGAGTTATCCATCGCAAACACAGGGAGGACATGCAGACTCCACACAAAAAAGGACCCAGGCGGCTCTACCCTGGGCTGAACCCGGGACCTTCTTGCTGTGAAGCGGCGGTGCTATCCACCAACCCATCGTGCTGCCCATAGATATATTGTGCTGTGCTTGGCACTTTTGTAGCACCCTTGGACATTTTGGCCCATTTTCACAGCTTTCTGTGGAAAGATTATTCCATGCTTAGTGTGAAGATTAGATTCTCTTAATTGCCTCTGGCAGAGCATGAAAGGAGTAATAAAGCACACCACATCCAAGTCATTCAAATCCCACAGCTTTGTTACTTCAAAGTGTCTGGGGAGGTGTTAGTCCCCTGATGGGTGTCAAGATTGGGCTAGGATAAACACGGCAGCTTGAAGAGCACAGAAAGGATGACAATCTGAGCTAATTTTAATCTCAACCATGCATGCATTAATCACTCACTTAATTATAGACTTTTCACTGTGACATTATATGGTAACATTCTGACTTTCGGTAGGTGTTTCTTTCATTTTTAGCTGGTATTTCCTGGAAAAATGATCCCTTGATCTCCAACACGTCATTACACAACAGTATTTTTCATCCCATCATTGAATCATTTTTTTCCCAACGAGTTTGATCAATTTCAGTGTAATGCAACCTCCACTGATTTAATGTTAATGTAGCTAATTAATGCTTCGCATAACCGTACCCTCAGAAGTCAAAAGCAAACTTTTGCTTTATTTTTCAAATTGTCATTATTTTTCCCATAATGAAAAATACCCTAATTATGTATTTATTTCTCCTGTCCTTATTTGTCCTGCTCTGTGTCAATACTGACCTGTAAGGTTTAAACTTCTAGAACTACGACGAACACATTATATGTTGTACAAGTATGCATGAACCTCTGCATTAGGCTCTGTGAAACAGGTCGTTGACCAAAATGGTCATTGACCAGATAGTCACAGTCTGTTTACTGTAATGTGTAGCCTCCCAACACTATTTACAACTTGTTACAAATAAGTAGCGACAATTAATCCACACAAACATGAGTAACTTCAGTAATGAGTAACACAAAAATGCGCTTAACACATCGACCATGTTAGAACAGTCTGTAGTGTGGAGCACATGAGCAGTAAGCTAGTTATATATACATATACACAGATGACTGACGTCTGCTCTTTAACTCCCACCTCTGCCCGTGGATCCACAGCATCTATGGCTGTTCAGTGCTGTTGCTCCAGTGTGATCTAGTGGACGAGAACAGATTGCAGATTGATAGGAGGACGACAAAAGAAGTAGTAATAAGTAATATTGTATTAATAAGCAAATAACATAGGACTCTTGGTATAATTATTAATTCAAATATTGTATACATTATTGTATACTGTAAACACTGTACAGTGTTTTTGCCATTTTTAGACGTTTCTGGCCACAGTGTCCAGAGTTAAAAGTTATTTCCTATTATAATTTATTATAGTTTTTAAGACCTTGGCTGTTAAAGTGAACAGACGGTGATTGGATGGCTGTTAAATGCAGCAAACCTGTATATAAATGTTTAGCTGATGGATGGAGCTGGCCTGACTTGCTACACGTTAACCAAAAAAAGAGGAAATTTCTAAGAAATCTCAGCTGGAATCTTTTTAGTTTAGTTTACAGGAAACAATAAGTCATTTTTATAGAAACGGATCAAAAAAAGCTGACAGAAGGTAAACTGGAACAGTGAGGAATTAAATGAGAAGGTATCAGGTAACAAAGGCTTTATTGCACGACTGACAGGACACAGTTGCGCTGTGTGTGTGTGTGTTTGTGTATGTGTGTGTGTGTGCGCTTGCGTTTGTGTGTGTGTGTGTGTGTGTGTGTGTTTGTGTGCGTGAGATCATTGGTATGAACATTTTCCGTTTTTGCTGTCAATTTGAATGCTCAAGGTTAAAAAGGAGATAGTAGCTACTGATTTGTGTTCTCCAGGAATTCAGTTATTTGGTTTAATCCTTGTAACTTCGTCAGAAAGACGTAAATAGAATTTAAAAATACAATGTATACAATGTATAAGTGAAAATATACTGCTAACAAAAACTGGATGATATTTCAAAATGAAATATTCCCAAATTTTTGTGAGCAGTGTATAAATTGTCATCTAAATATACAGTGCGGCACAGTGGTGCAATGGCTAGCACTCATAACTCCTCCGGGGTGGCACCATGGTTTGGGAGTAGGCACTTTTACCTCACAGCAAGAAGGTCCTGGGTCCACCATGACGATGGTGCCGATAGCGACGTTACATAATCCAAATTAAATAAACAAACAAACCTCACAACTCTGAGATCCTTGGTTCAATCCTAACCCTGTGCTCCCCATGTTTACATTGGCTTTCTCAGTGTATTTCGGTTTTTACCCACATTCCAAAGACATGTGTAGGGTTAATTGGTGTTTCCAAAGTGTGTGAGTGTGTGTATGAGTGTATGTGCAGTACAATGGATTGGCACCATGTCTGGGATTGTTCCTGCCTTGTGCCCTGTGTCACTGTTTAGGTACTAGCCTAAAAGTTATTTCAGTATTAAATTCAGGGCTTGTTTGGTTTATATTGTTTCTTTGTTTTCTTATTTTAAAAAAAACAGTTGTATAAAAGCATTAGAACTGTGAAACCAAATCACAGCCGCAATCTTATTCACTATAACACACTCCCTCTGATACTTAAGTAGAGAATGAAGAGAACTATTAAATGCTTATTGTGTTTAATATTGTGCACATACATTAACAGTGCATTTTATATTGTTCACAAAATTTAGGGGATACCCCAAAATGAAATATCCCTTCATTAAATATCCTCTCATTGTAGTGAGCAGTGTAGTTAAAGATGCCCAGTAATAATCCTACTGCCTTTACGGGTCTTTGCACACAAAAGGGTGATACCTAGTATGATTTTCTCATTTTGTCTATTTGGTTAACCAGCCATGGAGCCAAAATTCATGATAAAAGCCTTTATAATATGACAGCACAACAACAGTGGCGCCTAACGTCCACGATACAGTTAGTGAAGTTGCATGTTATGCAGCCTGAATGTCGCCGAAAGCAATTTTATATACTCTACTTAGCAATGGTATATTTGATACCAGTATTGACCAGATAGACAAGAAACAGCAGTTCTTCCCATACATTGATTTATCTAATATCAGCATCGACCACCTTGTATTGATTTTCTAATTTTGTACTACTTATGATGGGTGAAATCTTATTTCACAGTAGAGGTGTAAAGTGCAGTGCATTTATTCACTTAGCCTCTCTTTCTCTCTCTCTCTCTCTCTCTCACTCTCACACACACACACACACACACACACACACACACATACACACACTACTTTACTGTGACATTAGAGCATAGTTCTCATTTCTGAAGAGCAGATAGGAAAGCAGGGAACTGAG
>JAUZST010009543.1:0-38100 GCA_034779995.1 Parotocinclus haroldoi | reverse complement strand
ACTGTACCACCTCTTCTCAATCTATACTGCTAAATAACTAGGGGATATTTCAGAATGAAATGTCCCATAATAACATTCGCTAACGTTTGTGAGCAGTGTAGAATAGACCTCTTAGTACTGGAACAAGGCTGAAAATTTCAAATCATGTTCCATCATCAGCAGACATGTTTTGCTCATTAGTGTGCAGTATACAAAAGCAGATTTGCTTAAACATTTGCTTGGATTTTACGTTACAAATCAAATCTATTTTAATGAAGCTTAAATAATCTGCATTTGAAAAAAATGAGGTAATTGATAAAAATGAGGTTGGAAATACACACAATAATTAGGGGATTTTTCAGACTGGGATATTTCATTTTGAAGTATCCCCTCATTTTTGTAAGAAGTATATGTTGCATCTACAAGAGTGACTGAACTCAGTGACTGCAGGCTGCTCACATTTCGGGTGCAGAAAGCATTTCCAGAGGAAACATGACAGATTTCTGCACAGGACAATCAATCCACAGCATGAACACCCCAATCATTTTAAAATGCAAATGCACCAGACAAAGGCACAGCAGGTGAAACATGTTGGAAGTCAGGAGATAAAAATATTATCAATTATGGTTGTGACACACACAAAAAAAACAAAATAGTAACTTACTTTGACCTAGTTCGTTCCTATTAACTTGTTGTGTGTGTCTAAAAGTTTTATGACAATGTCAAACAATGCATGTGCTTTGCTGAGCCAAACGTATTATCTGTTATGGAGAGTCTAGAAGATTAAATCACTAGAAGCTAAAGGACGGATAAACCAAAAACATGGCAAACATTGTAATACAGTGCTCACAAAAGTTATTAGAATATTTAATTTTTTGTGAGCAGTGTATATTGTTGTACATTGGAGCTATGGATTCAATCTAGCAGTCTAGCCGTTAAGACTTTTGAACCAGAATGTCCCAGGTTCAAAGCCAGTCTCTGCTAAACTGCCTCTGATGGGTCCTTGAGCAAGACCTTTAACTCACAATAGCTTGGACTGTAAGAGGGTATCAATTGTAAGTAACTCTGGATAAGGACATTTTCTAAATGATATTGATGTTTTTATATATGCAAAGCAGTTCAGCCCTTTGCTAGAGCATATGATTGGACTGTGGTAGCCTAGCGGTTAAGGTACTGGACTCTGGACCTGACAGTGCAGTACCCAATAATCTCCCTGTAGAATAAGGTGGGCATAGGTGGAGACATTGTTGGCCTGTCTTGGCTGAGGCAGTGTTGATTGACCATGAGAGAAGGTCATTTAGGTAAATACCATAATCTTGTAGCTCTTGATTCTCTTCAAGATAACCATTTAGCAGATCCCTACATGTCCTCTTGAAGTCAACGGCCATCTGTTTTGTTTTGTTTTGTTTTTTTTTCAGCTCTAAAAACAATTTTCCCCCAGTTCCCCCAGTGTGATATTATTGATATTGCCGTTTCCACCTTTTAATGCCTTATGGTAGCCATGACCGGTGACTACTAAGTAACTGACATCTTGATTCATTGAAATATGTAACAGTCACTAAAACAGGGACTTTTGCAAGTTTGTTATACTTTATTCATGCATCTTCCCCTTTAAGCCCTTGTGGTAGGCTGAATCTATTTCCTTTCAGATTTGTTCTCTCTAGATTAATAACAACTGATCTCAAAATAAGTGCAATTCATTGTCTTAGTTTGGCAGTGTGATACTAAAAGATAATTATAGGTCTGGCAGCAGGCTTTCTTTTTTGCTCGTTGCCATGGTAACAGTCCAACATTCATTTGGTGCATTGATTTGGAACTATGATTCAATTTTTACATAATCTGCTACAAAGCTGAATCAATAGAAGTAGTTCATGCACACCTGGCAACCAAACAAATGTTAAAAGTAACATTTAAACCGTAACTTTTAAATCTAACTCCCACCTCTCCTCGTGTCCAGCTCCAGAGTTAAAAGTCAGATTTTGATTTCCTGTTGTAATATATTATAGTTATAAGTTGATATATAATAACATATAATATATCAGTGACCTCAGTCACTGATTGAAAGGTTAAATGTAAATGCTGCATATCGGTATATGTATCTGGGATGCGTGTCAAGCATGGAAGGCACTCCTGTTGCTAAATGAGAAATTTGGCAGCAGTAGTATAATGGGTTGGGCTTTTTCTCTGCATCTGGGCCAGGAAGGCTTGTCTGAATTGGTTGAGTAATGCATTCTTAATTACATCAACAAATTCTGGTATGAAGGAAAATGTCAAGACATCTCCTAGTGATGGGAATCTCCAGAGAATCTTCCTCATGCAGCAAGACAAAGATTCTACGCCGCAAAATATGATGATGTTTTGCAGAAATATAGACATTTTAAAAGGCACCATCATTTTTAGTATCTCTGTTTCCACATCAATCAACTAAAAATGTGTCAAGGCTGACATACTATTATTTAGGAGATACCTCATGCTACGCATCCTAACTTGAAGGAGTTGTGCAAGCACACATATTTTATTTGTGGTGAGAAAAACATTATTTAGCTCAGAAATGATGAAGTACCAACATTTCTGGGTTCAAAGTTGTAAAGGCATGCCAGTTTCAGGAGAATTTAAATACTGCACCTCTGGGATGTTGCTGCAGATCGTCAGAGGGTGTCTGAGTATGACATTCTGAACATATCTTTCTTCTCAGTGTTTACAGAGCCGAATGAGACAGAATAGAAGGGTCACAATGATCGTACTCAGCTTGGTTAGTCATCCGTCTTAAGCAGGAACTGTTTTTCTGCGTTAATATAAAACTCACAGTCAATAGGCATTCCTTCACAGTTTCCCTTCCTAATTGGCCAACTTAAAGCTGGGAAATGATTTCCATTCAAATATTTTCACCTCAAGAGTTGCATAATTAGCATTGCTTATAGGCCTAATAAAAAATCTCTGTGCAGTAATTGCACTCCGTTGCCTTACATGGCTAGTCATGGCCACGCGTCTGAGGTGATGAAAGGCCCGAGAGCTCGGCTCTGTTTATAAGAAACCTGATTCATTTGAATCCACCCACCTTTATTAAACATCCCATTCAAATTATGTTCACTCCCCGGGGTTATGCTGTACAAACTACTGCTCTATGAGATAAACCTAATGTGAAACTGGAACTCTGTTTTAAGGGATATAGAACAAGATTTCAGATAAAGCTCTACTGTAGTAATGAATTGGACAGAATTATTCTGTCATTTTCAACATAACCTCTGTCTAACATACGAGCGATTATCACAGGCTTAGAATCCCTTATGATGGATATCTAATAGCGGTTAATGGGGCAGTTAGCATAAGGGTAAATGCTGGAAGCAGCATTTCTAAGGATTTGGGTTCGAAAAGCAGGCCAGGATTCCAGGATACGTTCCAGAATCTGTTTGCAAATCAGATACCTTTTAATTCATTACAGCAATAAAAAAAGCTGCTTCACACATCACAAATATTAGAAATGTCACTGTGATGGACCCCTCTCCAGCTTCGGCTGTGTTCTGATATCCCGCTCATGAATCCAATAAACAGGAGTGGAGGCAAGATGCAACCTTGACACAAAATCAACACAATTGTATTCACAGGCATCAGATTAGATTGACACAGTAGTAACCTCGGCATCTCATATCCCTGCACTTTGTGCCCAGGTACATGATCATATGCCTCCTCCAAATCCGTAAACACAGGTAGACTAGATTGGCATACTCCCATGAAGAGACAAGCGCTGATCCACCGTTCCAAATGATGTGTCCGTGGGACACTGCACTGCTTCTTTGCAGTCGCTCTTTAAGTATGTGTAGAAAGTCTTGTGTATAAAGAAAGTAGACTTGGAAAGCCTGATCAAAGAAAGACAGATCAATCTACATGCCTATCCTCATTTATCTTCATGGTCCTTGCAGGTTGTGGGTCTAAGCCAAGTAGGATGGGTCCCTTTTTAAGTCGTGGTCCTCCCATCATTTTATCTTAATAACATTTAGTCAGTTTTTTCCTTCCCACTGTCGCCCTAGGCTTGCTCAATGTGGGATTGGCCCAAGAGATTAGAAGATAATCTTAAATTGTAAAGCTGCTTTGAGACAGTGCTTAATTTTGAAAAGCATTAGGTGTTTTTGACTTCAAAACTGATTCATGCGCCTTCCTTCCTAGTACCGTGCATAGTGATATTCCATTGCTGACCTGTTGTACTCTGATTCTTGCTTGCCGCTTTCAGTAAAACCGTGTTCACACTGATGCTTGCATGTGGCTCTGCAGCGTTCTTGGGGTAAATTTGTGACACACTAAAAATAAATCTATCTATCCATCCCTATACACGTACATAAGACCATGCTTCCTTTTCTCTCGTACTGACTTCATCCCTTGGGGCTACCATCTCTCATTCTTAGAAATCGTCTTTCCTCCCCACAATTGATCTTAAAATAAAATGCATTTTGTTATTTCCACACAGCAGCATAATAGTGCGAGATAATTGTTTGTCTGACACCAAATGTTCACGTTCTTGTTGTCATGGTTACAGTTCAACATTTAATTTAGAACTATGGTTACATTTTAGTTTATCTTCTTTAGAGGCATTTTAATATAGCAAATTTTTTCAACTGTACTGCTTCAGAGGTGAATAATGTTGTGAGTTTCCAAAAGGACAACATAAGCGTGATCCCGAGAGGAAAGACTCTATGATAAGATAATGCAATAAACACCATCAGCCTCAAAAGAATCTGCCTAGCATCTCGCCCCGCCTCTCGGTTTAGGGTCCTTTTATATATTTTGAATATACTGGGACAGCCCGCCACCAATACGGGCCTATCTCCTCCCCATTTTCAGGTTGCCTACGCCACACTTATCTTCCATTTTGGGCATACGCCTCCCCGGAAGTCCAGATTTTTTTGGCTAGATCATATTGATTACTTTTTAGTCTGCTTTGTGGCCTTCGACCTCTGTTGCAGCCAGGGCCTTAATTTCCAATCACTGCACAATGGACACTAGGATTAAATTGTCACTTTTAACCATTGGAGCTACTGAAGCTGTGAGTTGCTAGAGCTGGGGCATCATGACCATGACCCAAAACAGGAACATCTGGTTTATGTCTGACATATTTTAACAACAAAGCAACTTTCCTTATGGGTTCCCATGTTTTGTGAAGGAAGTTCTAAGTATATAAGGCAGTCATTTACACAAACAGCAAGGCAGTTATTTCATGACAGCATCTTCATAGCAACATCTAGGGGCAACAGATCACGACAATACAAAGTGAATTAAATTAAATAAGGAATGTATGGAAATTGTAAGGACCTTCCCCGATTTAGAGTTATTGTTAGAGTGCATTGCTTATACTGTACAGCCACACTGAATATAAATGAGTTCAAGGTCATATCATACATGCAGAAGTAGTTTGGCACAGTTTTAGCGTTGTTTTAGTCCCATGTGTTCTAGCTGTAGTGGAGAGCTTTTTGTACCTCGGCTTAAGCCCTGAAAACTGTGCCAGGGGCTATGAAGGCTGTAAGTCCCAGTCTGATTTTTAGCACTTGTTGGATCACAGTCCCTTGCCCTTTAGCTTTAATTTTAACTCCCAAATTCCTGGGTTGTTAACAGACTCTTGCTTTGATTTTGAACCGGATGCAGCACAAATCCATGATGTTTTCTTCCTCTAACCACGAAGCAAAAAAACAACAACATGCATTTGGTTAAAACTAGGCTGTAGCACACTCATGAATATTTTCAGCCGTATCTTCTGAAGAACTGTTCATTAGAACCAGTGTTGTCTCAAATCTGGAAACTAATAAGGTTATGCACAACCTGACCTGGAAATATATTTTAAGCATGAAATGCCTATAGGCAGCACTTGCAGACTGAACATATTTTTCGACTTTAAATTCAAAGCTTTTTGATAAAACCTGACATTTCTTACTGGATTGAATGTTACCTTCAAACAGATGCAATCTAAGTTTATCCAAAGCCGAGATTTTCACTTCCTCTTCACCTCACATGCAATCCCTGAAATAGACCTAAAATGTTTTGCAACATGAAAATAGTATTTAAGTTATTAATAAAATAAATTACAAAATAGATTTTAAAACAAAATAGATTTTAAAATCAGTCCTTAATATCGTCTCCTAGTGACTAAATGATGGAGGGAGTTACTGCACACTGGAGGGACTGGGTTCTGTTGATGGAGACCAGTAGAGCCAGAGACATTTTCTCTTTTCTCTCAGAGCTGATGTTCCGGTACCAGTTCCGCCACCACACACTTGGATGTTCTTCTGACCTGGCATCGCTTTACTGGTCTTCATCAACAGAAACCAGTCCCACCAGAGTAGCTCCCACCATCGTTTGGATACTAGGAGATGATGTGCTTCAATGGATTTCCCACTGAGGACTCATTTTATAATCTATTATGTTTTATAATTTAGTTTATTTATTTTATTAATAATTTAAATTTTACTATTGATTTGTTATTGGTTTAAATTGTTATTTATCTAATTTTGAAAAATAGAATGATGCTCAAATGAAGTGTATGGTTCTGGAACATCACCTCGGAGAGAAAAGAGAAAATGTAGTTACTTATGGGTTAGGAGCACAGAGTCTATTATCAATTACTGATGCCAACACTATAATTACTCACCTCGAACCTTATCAAGCTGTTTTTTTTTTATTAAGCTGATGGTCGTGCCCTAAAAGACTCAACAATTTGGTTGAACAGATAAAGGTTAGAGGGCTTGTTTAAGCACCAACCAGTGGCAGCTTGACACATTCAACATCCAAAGCCTTAAAATCTGGGTCATTACTGTCATATTTAAGCAACAGTGAGTGACAACGGAGGACCGTGCACATATATACTGCTCACAGAAGTTAGGGGATATTTCAAAATGAAATATCCCGTAATGAAATATCTGCTCATTTCCAGTGTAGCTTCTGTCTGAAGGCATTACTATCGAGTGGATCAACACTGACGCTTTTTTGTGTAAAAAAGCTGCCTCTAAGTTTACAACCCTACCCCTAACCCCCAACCCAAGCCTTAAGTTGTCACAACGACGCCTCTTGTCATAACTACGTCATTTCTGGGCTTGCAGAATTCGGAGCTCTTTACATTCACCTCCCAGTTTCTGCCAGATAAGGCAAAACACTTGAGGAAATCAGGAAAAGGGCATCCTATACTAAGTTACTTAATCTATTTCTTGAATTATTGCTCATTTCATAACCAATTATTTGCTCTTAATACCATTATGCATTTATTTCTTCAGCAATTTTGCCCATATTTAGCCTCTGTATTTTACCCAGGAGTGCATGTGACATAAAAAAGTGTGAAATATTACATTGTGTTTATTTGTTCATTTTGTATAGTTCCTTCGTTATCCAGTCACAGCAAATGAACGCACATTCATTTTGTTTTTATTTATGTAAAATCACATCTGCTCCTTCACAAGGGTTCTTCAAAGCAGATTGGTATGTTTAATTATTAGCAGAGCTCTGCTTACCATACAGACATGCCAGATGGTTTTCTAATAGCAATAGACAGAAAAAGTCTTCGAATTGCGTGACTAGATGCCACCCTGGACCACGAACACTGTCTGGTTTTTCAAACGCCATGAGCTTGATTATTCATTTTTTCCATTATCAATGCTGACCAAAACCTGTCACTGTCAGTAGAAAATATGCAAGCAGCCATGCACTGCTGGACGTTATTTATGCTCTGACAGGTAGCCAGCAGTATTCATAGAGATACAGTAGCTATGGTAATGACAGAAACATAAAGCACTCTCTTCACCTTCCTCATCATGCAATGTCTTCTATAAATATACTCCATGTGGCAGTAGGGTGGAGGAGTTCTGCTAATTCCTGCAAGAACGGCATAATGAATGTGCTGCTTCCAGAAGATGTAACAACATGCAATATGTTTGTACGGATGCAATATGTGGTGAACTCATGCTGCAGCGTACTTCTGCATCGACTTCATATGGCCCCGTATTAAAGATGTAAAGTTCAGTAACTAAATGATGAAAAAAAAATAGACGCTGTTTGGTTTCTTTGATCTTCGTAGTAGTTTATAATCCGTGAGACTTGTGGTGATATGAGATGCTGAGTGCTGTCTTCCTGCCTCTCAAGCGCAATCGCTCAATGGTTACAATTTTCTTGACTGATTCCGATTTCCAATTTCTAAAAACATGACTGGCCGATTTCTGATTTGGACCAATTCTGCTTTTCTTTAATGGAAACGTTTACCATTCAAAAGAACGATAGCAGCAACTGTTTGCTAGCTTTAGCTATGTCAAATTAAAACAGTGATGCTGTTTTAAATATCGTATTATTGTTTGGAGTGTTTTCGCTGCTTACTTTTACTTTTGTGCATACTGCAAACAGCAGGGGGAAACCCGAAGAAGGGGAAGTTTGAAAAACAGGTGGGATAATAATTAAGAGGAAGATGTATGTTTGTAAAACTTATGGTGTGCTGCTTTATCATGGGGGTTTTTTGTAGGTACTTTGCATGTTACAGAACTTTGCGATTAAAGTTGGATGACTTCAATGGGAAAATCGTTTCCCGCCAGCATTACTAAAGCTTGGGTTACAGAATATGGGAAATATGGTGCGTTACAGCTCCATGATACGCACTGGGAACTTCTCCTCCCTTCAGCGTCCTGAAGAGCAACACTAAGGAAATGTAGCAACTTCTCAGATAAGCGCTAACTTTTTTGTTACAAACGCTTTCACATAAATTATATCCACTCCGTGGTGGTTTCGTTTGATGACTTTGCAGATTTAAAACTGTTCAAAGCCACGTATGAATGGCTCTGATTAATCTAATTGTTGGGTATTTATTGCTCCACACAGACATATGGAAGAACATGCAAACTCCACACAGACATCACTAATCACTGGCATGCCACTTTGTCAGTCCTGGCTTAAAACAATAATATACAAACTCTTTTCAAATTATGTAAAAGAATCGCATGTTCACAGATCCCATGCAGGGTACAGAGTTACATGTGACATTTTATGCTTTAATAGATTTCATTTTAGCTGATACATACCAGGTCTTTGTTTCTTCTTACCCAGGGCACTTCAACAAATCCAGAATGTGTTCTTCCTCTAACCGCACAGCAAAAAAACCCCCATCATGTATTAATTTGTAATCTAAATTCCTCTGATTGAACATAGCTGTAGCACTTTTTTCAACTCTGTGAATGAACCAGCATTTTCTCTAAAGCAGAAATTAGTCAAGCAATCCAACGTGACAATGTGAAGGACCATAAGAAATGCTGACATTTTTTTCACTTTCAATTTAAAACCTTGAGTAGAATCCTGAAACGCCATACTGGATTTAATCAGTTGAAAGCATTACGTCCTTGATCAATAGTAATAACAATAACGACATAAGTCTTGTCTTAACCCTGCATATACCGGTGAGTGTCGAGGGAGCGTCTGCAGCCTTTCCAATAATTCGCTGGCTGCAGACAAAGATACACCCTGAACATGGCGCCAACTTATCGCACGGAAAAACATAAACAAATTACAAAATAATTCAGTTTGTGCCTAGTTGAGGTTGTATTATCTAATTACCCTAAAGTATACAATAATTAGCAAAGCTACTAAAAGGTTGTTTTATATAAAGTGTTGAATTTGTATTAAAGAATTGTCTATGTGATATGACTTTGGGATATGATTGGGTTTTTTAGCCTAGAGATTAGAAATTCCCATTTTCAAAACTTTAGACCCCTGCAACTTTTTCAGTTCAAACACTAGGCTATTGTTTATTTGTACTAACATGAGGTTTGGTCTGCTAGGAAGAATACAAAGCGCTAATGTAAGCCCCTTTGTATAAGGGCATCTGTTAAATGTTAAAGTTAATTGTAGTTGTAAGTGTCTTAAAGTGTCTTAACACACACATGCACACCAAGTTTCTTTAATCTAAAAAAAAATGTTGGCTCTTCCGGATAGCCACAAGAACAATTCAGGTTTATTATTATTGTTTGAATAAAAAATGACAAATAAAATATTTAATTACAAATATTTTCCAAGGCTCAAAGACCTTTCTGTCTGTGTGGGACACGATTTACCTAATAAATAAAGGATATTCAGCTCTCTAGGTCTATTTATTCATTATTCATTCATTCATGCTTTTTCCATTACATTGTATACATTTGGATAAGAGTTTGAGTACAGTTAGTAAGTTTGGAACCTACCCCATAAACACTGGACATAATGTAAGAATCTAGCCTTTGTAGGGTAAGAGTGTGTACCAGGATCTCCTAAAGCGATGTATTTAGAAATTGGGAGGACGCCAGAGGGGGGTCTGACCCTTAATATCACATAGAGACAATTCTCAATACATATACAGACATTCTTACTATTTGGATTCTTACTAATTATGTCAATTGTGCCACATCTGTTTGATTCAGCAACTTGAAGTCGAACACTATCTTGCCATCCAACAGTATAATTCATCCTCTCCCTTATCAGGTATCCACTACTTGTTCTTCTCTAGCCAAAGGAAATGACACGGTGAATGAGCCTCTGTGACAGTGAGTGACAGTGTCATCTCCTGAGCAGCGCTCTGGGTCCTCTCACACTCTCACACCTGAAATCACATCACTCGCTCTGACAGATGGCTGAAACTCAAGAGCACACCTGCCACGGACAGGCCTTAATGACCCAGCTGCCAGTGCCTCGCTCGCCTTCATTTTACACTTTTGTTCTGCTTTCTGCCCTGGAGAGCAGCATGAACATATTTTCTGTGCGAGTTTGAGCAGCAGGACGGCACACCGTGTCGGGTGATTTTCTAAAAGGATGGATTTAGCCCTGATATTTAGGCACAGGTAAACAAACAGTTTAAGTGGCATATATAAATATGATAGACACCATTAACAGAGTTAACCCTCGAACTACTGTGATGTTTAAACAGCTTGGATTCCTGAGACGTCTGGGGTTGGTGATAGCAGTGAATGGGATCATCACCATAAACTGTGTCATCCAAATCCAAAAGCATCTGCATGAACTCTTGCCAATATGGAAATGACTCACATGTAAGGTTGGGATTTGTGTCGTATGCAAAATGAGGCATTTGTAATAAGACGAAGACATATTTTAAAAACAGCAGTCATCAGTTTACTGTTTCTGTATGAAGAAAATATATTTTAAAAACGATTAGATTCTTAAGTACTTGATGTAAGACACACCAAAAAACAACATAAAAATCAACATTGTTCATGCATTTTCTCTTTGCTGACACTTTCAGCATTCTAAACAGGGTTGCAAAGTAAGTTTGTTTCCCATATTTAAGCTAATTATGAATGGATGACGTTAATGGATATGTTACATTCATTTAATTTACTCTCCATATTAAATTACACATGCATGTCTCTTGTCACATAGTCCTTCTTTTCCCATTCTTAGAATTAGGTCTATTTCCCCCAATTATAATGGTCAGGGTCACAATGCCATCCAAAGCCAAGCCTTGTGCAGGCAAGCATGTACCCTCAATAGAGCACTAGTCCATCACAAGACTAGATAGGAGTCACTGTTGCAGCGAGATTAATAATCTGTCTGCAACTGTCCCTTTAGACGCGTGTCTGCCGGGAGGCAAACCCAGATCACAGTGCTGGTGGGTTAGCGACATGCCCCTGTGTCACATCAGCACTAGCATTAGATCTGAAAATTACAAATATATTATGTTGGGTATGTGAGAGTGGTGCAGTGGTAAGTATTGTGACCTCATAGCTCCAGAGATCCAAGTCTGAGCCTCAGTTTGGCTGCTTATTGCATGGAGTTTGCGTATCCTCTATTCAAAAGTCTATTTTAGGACCTTGGTGAAAGAACTATTAGGATTAACTGCTGATTTTAAAGTGTCTGTCCAGTACGCTAGCCTAACTGAACATTGGGGTGCTTTGGAGTGCTTTTTAAATGACCACTGGACAGCTCTTGGACAGCTTGCACACTCCAAATCTTACCTCTGAAGCTTAACAGGCTTTTTGTTCACAATGGATTTGCAAATTACGTTCAGATTTGGAGCATTGGAATGGAATACAAGTGGGCTACGTTTCTGTGTTAGATTTATGTTTTGTTGAGATATTCAGCCTTTCGATCACCGGTTACCAATTCAGTCATTTATCTTTATTTTTAGGGAGGCATAAAGTTTCTTATTTATTTGGATGGTTTTTGTGCTATAGATTTTCATGGAATATGTTATAGATTATGAATATTTTTCAAATTATTTTTTTCCTGTCCTCCTCATTCAGTACATAAAAATGTTACATATCAGACAAGCTTCATTTGCAATCTGATTCTGCCTCATTTCAAACCATAAATAGGTAACCATAACAATGAATGCATCTGCTTTAGAAAATCATATCAACTGAATACATGAATTTTTAGCTAAAATGGGAAAATATTACAAACAGCCAAGAAGGGTTTAAGATCCCAGAGGGTTTGAGTTATAGTGAAACTGCTAAGGGGTCCCTTCAGGGGGAATGTGAGACCAGAATCTGATGTGACATTGTGTCTCTCAGGCATGTGTGTTACAATGTGTCTTAAAGGGAATATCCGAAATATTAGCATAATGAATAGTTAGTAAGACACAGTAGGAAAAAGTTTTACAGTTTTCACTATAGGAAATATTAAAATATAGTGTAAAAATGCACAACTGATTTTTGCTAGTAGCCAAAACATGCATAAACAGCACATAGTGTATATATAGGACATAATGTTTAAAGTCTGGACTCCTATTATAAATTGCACTTGGTCACATTTTTTGGCTTGCATTTTATGACAAAGAAATTGTTATATAGAGAAAGCACTGCAATCCCATATGACTGACCTATACAGGCTTCACTTAATCTTAAACTTTTATCTTTATCTTTATGAATATGGTTACAGTACTGTTCTTCCTTTTCTTCAGGTGACTGGAACATATTGGATATGAGACCAGAAGGTCTGCCCACCTGGATTTGGAAATGTTCTGCCATTGTTTTCTGTCCTTTTCTGTCACTCCTGCAGGTCATTTGGCTTGTTGGAAGGTGAACCCTCCGGCCCAGTCAGAGGTTCAGAGTGCTTTGGGTCAGGTTTAAATTAAGAATATATCTGTACTTTGCTTCATTCAGCTTTCCCTCAATCCTGGCCTGTTTCCCTGTCCCAGCTACTGACCCCCCCCCCCCAACCCCCACCCCACAGCATGATGCTGCCGCCACCATGCTTCACTAAGGGGATGCTACCTGGCAGGCTATAAGCAGTGATTGGTTTCCTTCAGATATTGAGGCCAAATAGTTTCATCTTGATTTCATAATACCAGGTGGGCTTTACTGAGGAGAGGTTTCTGTCTGGGCACTGCCATAAACCCCAGCTTGGTGGAAGGCTGCAGTTATGGTTGATCTTCTGAAGTTATAGTTGACCTTCTCCTATCTGCACACAGGATCTTTGGAACTAATCTTTGGAGTGTGACCAGTATGGTCTTCCATGGTCTATGGACCTATCTTACCTTCTCCCTTAACTACTTAGTTTGATGAGATGATCAGCTCTAGGAAAAGTCTTGGTTGGTCCAAACTTGTTCCCTTTAAGAATTATTGAGGGTGCTGTGCTCTTTCAGTGCAGTAGAACACTTTTCTAACGTTTTCCAGATCTTCCTTTCCACTCAGTATTGTCTCTGAGCTCCAGTCAAGGTGTAAAATGTAATGCGTCATAGCAAAGGGTCTGCATACTTATGTCCATAAAATTTGAAAAAAGCGAAAGGGCCTGAAGACAATTATGTGTATTTAATTTAAATTAATCAATCATTAATCAAATGTATACCTTCATTTTTAGGGCTTTGTGTCTTAAGCATGATGTCCTTATCTTGTTTCCAGGCAACATCACATGCAGAAGCAAGCCAGCAAGGTTTGATTAAAAAAACAAAAGTAATCATTGTCTAGACAGCTCATTCAGGATAAATTCTTCTTTTAAAATATGAATTGGTGCTTGGCTTGGCTTAATGAGGATACACCTCCAGTAAGCCCTTCAAGAGTCACCAGTCTGAGATGAATGATGAGTCTGGAGCATAAACAAGGGAAATTATAATTGAATGTGAAAAAGTTACCTGTGAAATAAGCAGACATGTATTTATCTACAAATATAATATTTATGGAGAGGATGAAGGGACTTTTGGTGGAAAACATGTTTTTTTTTATCTACTAATTCATTAATTTATGTTCTATACCTGCCTAACCTAATTCACTGAGTCAGCAACAAAGATGGCAACCAATCTTTCACAGGGCACCAATCCATTGCAGGTCAAACACACCTACACTTTAGATATGTCAAACATATGTCCTTGGAATGTGGGAAGAAAGTGCAGGACCCAGAAGACCACACACCGACATGGGGAGAACGTGCAAATGGCACACAGGGCAGAGCCTATGGTGAGAATTTAGCTAGGTGTTGCTGGAGATGTGAGACAACTTAACCAAGCACTGCACCCACTGTGAAACCTTATTAAGAATACATTGCTGGTTAAACTATGCATTGCTAATAGGATGAAAGAGTGGCATGGGAATTGCAATCAGGTTATCAGGACTGAGAAAATAATTGAATACATGTGACCCAAATTGGCATGAAAAATATGTTATTCACATTCTGTAGGGCTGTTTATATAATCAAAACACCCGAGGCCATAGATTTGTTGCACATCGAACAAATCAAGTCAGTCAAATAAGTAAAGTAAAAGAAAAACTAGTGAGAGCAACAGAACAACTAGGGCTCCCAATGGCAGCTCCACAGAGACCGTAAATAAGAACAGAGGAGGAGGAGTGTGATCTTAACAGGCACGTCTCTGCTGCTGAGGCTATGTGAGCATGTGGGCAGAGGAAGTGAAGAAACAAAGCTGCGAACAAGGCTGGGTTTGTAAGTGGAAGAGCAAAAGCCGTGAAAATCCACAGCATCTGTTCCCTCATTCACAACCTTCACATCTCCAACTGCAAAGTAATAATGTTCTGTAAGTGCTTCTTAAACTTCAATAGGTCCTTAAAGGTCATGAAATCGTTTAAAGCTGCTTTTAAATCTAAACTCATCCTATCATCTCTATCATTATTCCATGTTTTTCTGATTTTTTAAATAAAAAGATGAACCAAACGCCACTCCTGAACTTGAGCAGGATTCATTTAGATGAATTTCAGAGATCTTGAAATGAAACACTGGCGAGCTACCCGGAAGGTGGCATTGTTAGCAGATGCCAAAATCATTCATTCATTCATTTTCTTATCCACTTTATACTGGTCATGGTTGCAAGAAAGCCTGTGGCACAGGGCCCAAGGCATGAACAACCCTAGACAATAGGGTTGTAGGGCACATACATGCACACACTCGTATACAATCATACACTAAGAGCACTTTAGAAACACCAGTTGACCTAAGAGCTATGAGGCAGCATGTCAAATATTATTTTCACTTCTGTTAAAACATCTTACATTATCTCATTCTCATCAGACCACAGGACATGGTTCCATTAATCCATGTATTTAATCTGCTTGTCTTTAGCAAACTGTTTGTGATCTTTCTTGTGCATAATCTTTAGAATCTGAAATAATCTTTAATAATCTTTAGTGCTGAAATACAGCTTCATCCCCCATCCCCCCACATTCACACCCCTCACCCTATCATCCATCTTGATGAGCAAGAACTGCCCCCCTTGCTGCACATAGTTTAATTCAGTTTAATTAATTTAATTAAGTAGGCTCTATGTATGCATATATTTCTTATCTTGTAATATTTTGACCTATACTTGAATGTAAGTTTGCACGTATACAGTTTTTCCCAATCGCTGCCTTAGTAAGGATGCTAAATACTGCATATGACTGTTTTAACAATGTTTATTATAGTGACAATAAAGCTATTCTATTCTATTATAATCTTTAGAAGAGGCTCCCTTTTGGAACGACAGTCATGCAGACCGGTTTGATACAGTGTGCTGCATATGATCTGTGCACTGACAGGCTGACACCCCCACCACCACCACCACCACCAACACCCCTCCCTTCTTCTGGACATGACACTGTGCTCATGCATTCAATTTCTTAGGTCGACCATGGTGAGACCTGTTGATATCCTGTCCTGTTAATCTGCTGTATGGTCTTGGACACCAAGCTGCAGCTCACTTTCAGGTTGTTGCCAATCTGCTTATTGCCTGGGCTGTCTTTATGTAGAGCAATGAGACCAGTATGAGAGTGTGAGAGCGATAACGCCAAATTTAACACACCTGCTCCCCATTCACACCTGAGACCTTGTAATACTATCAGGTCACATGCTACCGGAGAGGGAAAATGATTGATTGGGCACACTTTAACCATTCTCAGGGGTGCTCTCACTTTTGTTGCCAGCAATTTTGACATTAATGGCTTTGTGTTGAGTTATTTTGAGGGCACAGCAAATTGACACTGGTACACAAGAGTTAGACTGACTGTCATATCTTCAGGGTCCCATGAAAAGATACAATAAAATAGTTACAAAATGTGAGGGGTATACTCGCTTTTCTCAGATACTATATAAAGTATATTTTCTAACAAATGTGCTACTTGTAATGAAGTGTTTATTTACAGAAACTATATTGCAATGCTCAATGTGATATTGAAATGTAAATAACACCAGTATAAACCATTATATTTCTTCATTTCTAGAGAATTGAACTGGAGCTGAGATTAAATGGATATGCATTATTGATTCCCCACACTCTGGCCAGCCAATCAGAACTATGCATTTTCTCTCACCCTGCTATAATTGGCCTTAGCATCACATTGATTCTGGTGGTGCATTATATAAATCTGACCAACAGCATTTCCATTGCCTGACCAAGAATCCAAGCTCCTGTCAGCACAGATGTGACCAAAATAGCTGCATGCATGAATACATAAAAGGCTTCTGAGACTCAAATCTCATAAAAGCCATAAAACTGTAAAACATGCCATTCCATCAGAGCTGCAGAAATTTTCTTTCCCAGCTAAGCCGAGGTGCGGCGGTGATGGAATAATGTATAATTCAGGCGTCCGGAGTGGACAGCCTTTTACGGCTGAATAAGAGACAGGGTGGGTGGAGAATACTTGAACAGCCATTTACTCTTCAGCGCCCATACCCTCGGCTCAGTGGTAGGGCTGTCTCAGCACAGAAGCTTGCACTTGGTCATCTACAAACAGAGATATGTCAGGACAGAGACAAAGTGAAAGCTGGAGGGGTGGAGGTGGGTGAGAGAGGAGAGCATCGGAGGAGCACTATAATATCACAGTGATGACAGGTGAAAGGGACGAGAGCCGGGTCGAAATTGCATCTCCAAATGATCAGGGCTCTGTGTACTGACCTCTGAAATGAAAAGCATCTATTGGCAAAGACAGCCGTCCTTGAGCAGGTTCACGCTGATGAAAGCAAATGGAAGCAAAAGACCTCTAGAGGAACAGCACAGCTAGACACAAACACAGCAATCATTCGGCCCATCCTCTCTGAGCCCATGCAACTAGCAGCAACTCTTTCCCGCAGGGCTCGGCACCATTAGTCTACAAGAGAGGCTCTCTGAAGTTGAGAGAGAAAAGGGCTTTTATAGATCTATATCTCTTCTTGCACCTCATGCTCCTGTAAAATACACAAAGCAAATGAGACAGGGTGGAAGACTTTGCAGTAGCCATACTCTGGCCCTGACTAGATGTTAGTATAAACTCCTCCAGACTTGGGGACTGAATTATTTCTTACTCAGTATAGCATAACAACTGATACCCTGATAAATGTACGGCACTCAAGCGAATAATGCGTTTGATTCTCTATGCCATACACAGCGGTGAACCATCTGGGATTTCCATATTTTCTGACTCTTATCAAAGTCATGAAGATAAACGCATACTATTAGCAGTCCCGTGTTTCAGTTAATGAGCTGTGATCGGACACGTGGCTAGTAAACTTGCCCTGCCCTTTAACAATGGCAAACACGCTCTTGTCTATGCCCTACTTGTGAAATCAACATAAACTCCTAATCAAACATAAATGCTGAAACAGCTTTTCCACGGACCTGGGTTTCCACAATAAGAAAATATGTCTGTAAAGGTTTCTCCCCTCCGTAGTCCCGCACGACATTTACATTTATGTTATTTAAAAGACGCCCTCATCCAGAGCGACCTACAATTGATACAATTTTACACTCCAAGCAATTGTGGTATAAGGGCCTTGCTTAAGGACCCAACTGTGGTAGCTGTGGCAGTCCATTGTCTTACCCACTAGGCCACCACAGTCCCACAATACTGTGATCGTGAAGGCAGCAAAAAAGCAACCAAAGTGTAACAGTAAAACACTTGGAGACGTATCCATGGGGTCAGCCCAAGTCCATGTAATTTACCCTCAAGTCCAAATGGAATCTAAAGCCATCACATTTGAGCTGAGTGTGATGTATTACTGTTACTGTATAACATGTCTGAAGTCCAGAGGTTGCTACAAGGTTGCTTCAGGTGCACAGGAAGATGCTTTAAGCTTCAACTGCCATCTGAATGTTTTTGGTTTGTTATATTTATGAGAGCAACATCAGTGCTCCTCTGGGGACAGACTGCATCTGTTGAACTGTGGTCAGACCAGGGTGCCCCTCCATTACATTTCAGTTACATCGACCACACTAAACAGTTTCATAATACAAACATGGAATCTCTATAAATAAACATGGATTGTACTGAACACATCAGTGACCCTCAAGGTTTCCACCCGCCACTGAGTCACTTTAAGAACGTTCTGTCCAACCTTCCTTAAAACGAAGTCCAGAAAGAATGGGTAGACACGTTTGGCAGAGAACTCGACGGGGTTGCTTCAGGCACAGCAGTGCCCAGCCTCACAGTCATGTTCCCAAAAGCCTTTCCAGGAGAGTAATGGCTGTTGGAGATGCAAAATGGGCCCATTTCATACTGAACCCCATTGTTTCCATGGCACTTTTGTGTGTCCGCAGACTTGGCTGTAAACTGTATTTACACAACATGTACATCCTAGTTGAGGTCCAGTTCCGCAGATCATGCAGAGTCATGGTCATGAGTCACAAGCAAGAGTCAGGGTCATAACAAGTAAGAGCTTTTGACTATATTTCTACATCACTGAACCTATAAAAGAAAATATGGCACTAAAATGAAAAGGCAGCGAGAAGAGCTATGCTATTACATTTAGTGTACATGCATTATACTTAAGCATTTATGTTATCAAAGTCTCGCTTTATTTCACTCCCTATATTAAGCCATTTAATTCTCGTTATCAGATAAGAAACTGTGAAGCATGAAATGAATAAATCTGTAATGGGTAGGTAAACTGCTGAAACTTACATTTTAAACATGGGCCAATGCATGGTTTCTGTTTAATGAGCCAGTGTTTGCTATAAACTGATTTTTACCCATTTTGTTCTCCGAGTTTCTTATTCAACGTTTTTTATGCTGTTTTTGTACGTCTTGTTCTTGTTATTACATGCTGGCTACAGGTTCAGAAGGAAGATTCAGATGCAAGTTTCAGGAGAGCTAAACACAATCAGAATAGAGCAACATCTCAACGATCAACCGAACCAGAGGAAAATGTTTTAAATCTCATTTATCTGGTCAGTGTGGCAGGTGGTGCACAACCTATCCTGGGATTCTCTGGGTGAGGGCATTGGATGGGAAGACAGTCCATTACAGGGCCTGACAGAGGTCACTGTCACGGCCTCTCCACAATCTGCATTCTTTTCCTTTAGACATGGCCAGTCATGCCTGGGTGAGCCCCACCTTCATGGTTTTCATTCAAAGGTCATGTAAGATCTTCTGCTCATTTTTTATTCAAGATCTAAGTACAGCTTAGCCATAACTTCTCATAAAATGTCACACAAAAGCACAAACTATTTATACAAACCAGTTTCACATGTTCCTAATCGATATAACCGATCGATCAATAGATCCACTAGATCTGTAATAAACCCCATACCAAACGTTTTTGTATACAGTTTATATAAATGAGAAGACTCTACCATCTGGTGGCCATCAGTATAATTGCACTTTACACTTCTGGTCTTACACAGAAGCAAACTAAGTTAAGTAAAAAAAAAAAAAGGTAAAGTTTATAAAAATTGAAAATCATAAAAGTGTCGTGTGCAAAAACTTTCCTGCATTTTTCGTTTTTTATTTTATTTTATAAAGCAGCATAATATGTAACATGACCATAGAAATTATTATTTAGAATTCTTATTTATTAATACTACTACTACTACTACTACTACTACTACTACTAATAATAATAATAATAATAATAATAATAATAGTAATAATAATAATGTTACTAAGTGCAGAGTTTAAATAATTGCACTACTATCATTATTATTGATGGTTTTGTTATTAATAATACTAATTTATTTCTTTATTAGTTTTTTTTATTATTTTTATTATTTTTATTTTTAAATAAAATTTAAACCTTGGTCTGAGTGTTGCCTGTATGGACTTGGATGTTTGTGTGGATTTCTTCCATGTATTATGGTTTCTTACCACATTCTGAACACGTTAGGTCAACTGGCACCTCTGTCCCTGTATGAATGAATGAATGAGTGAATGAGTAAGTGAGTGAGTGAGTGAGTGAGTGAGTGAGTGAGTGAGTGAGTGAGTGAGTGAGTGAGTGAGTGACTGTGTATACCCTTCAATGCCACTCAGTTTGATGGAATGTCACCCTGTGCTGCCAGTTAGGTTCTAGCAACCTGTGCCTGACCTTAAACACGGTTAAGTGGACACGTAAACTGAGTGTTTATTATTAATTATTATATGTTTTATTATATGTTTGTGTATGTATTACTAAGCTACTATAGCATAAACACTGGCAATCACAACAGGTACATAACAGACCAGATTTATAAACTTGACAAATTATAAGCGTATTTAAATAAAAAGAACGGAATCTAGCACAACCTCTTTGTTCCAGCATTTGTTCTCATGTTTGTGGTGACTGAGACGTTCATTAAATAAACCTCCATGTCAAGCCGTCTGTCTGACCAGAGAAACTGAACTTGGATAATAATATTTGCAGGCATTGTTAACAACCCTGTTGTACACTACTCACAAAAATTAGGGGCTATTTCAGTATAAAGTGATTAAGATTAATGAATTAATTACTCAAGATAATCAGAAAAGCGTTGCGATTAAGTAGCAGGTTACATATTCATGGGGGCGAACAGAAGCATGTTAAACTGGACGACAGTGCCCCCACATTGACTGTTCAGTAGGGTGTATGATCACCCAAGAGTGCCAAAACCACACTGACAGTAATGGGACATGGACAGGATCAGATTATCCAGCAGGTCTTGTGGGATCCTCTTCATATTCCCTTTAAAATATTCCTTTATTTTTTGCACAGTGTGTTATAACATGTCATTCCCCCACTCTGCCTTTTAATCCCGTTAAGCCAAGCAGTTGATGTAAAGCTCTGATCAGAGGTATGCTATGCTTCAGGGTATAAAGAGATGCTTAATCATCGCATGTGGTGCAGAACGTTGTGATGCGGTCACTCTGCTTTGAGCTATATAAAGGTAGATGATAACTCTGCTGAGACAGAACACAGTTAGGATGTTTGATGATGTACTATGTATGATTCATTCTGTCTAGCCATCGCGTTCGCCATGTCTGAGTGCCGTGATGAAACACGCCAGCATCAGCCGTGGCCTAGAAATAACAGCATCCTCCACAACTACTAAATTACAAGACAGCTTTGGCTGAAAGAAAAACAGAAAACATCTTTAGTACATATCTAATCATCGCACCCTGTTAAAAGTCTGCAGAAAACATGGAAAAAATGGAATCAACAGTCATTTTCTATCTGAACTTACACATTTTAGCCAAAGGAAATATACTCCACCCAAGAATTAGGGGCTGTTTCATTTTTAAATATCCCCTATTTTGTTAACAATATATTAAAATGTACTGCAATTAGTAAAATACTTGGTTTCCGTAAGTCATCAGCTCCTTTGAAGTGACAATTATAAACTTGCTCAGGTACAACCAATCGCCTTCGACATCACACACCAGGCTAATGCAATTATTACTTCAGAATAAACCTATGCTTATAATACATTAATATAAAGACTTCACCGTGGTTGGGAACATGCTTTCTAAAGAGCTCTGGAGCTTTTGAAGTTTGAACTGTATTCATCTAAATACTCAGAGCATTAATAAGAACTAGAACTTGTATGGTACCACCAACACTTACATTAGTTCATCTCTCCAAGCTGAACGACCTGGCCCAAAGGATATTGATCTGGGAAGCTACCAAGGGAGCAAGTGAAGGACAGTGAAGGTCTGACTGAGATTGGTCAGTTGTTCTTTGAGTTTCTGATGTCATATGAGATCACAGAATATTTAATCATCATTAGACCCTCACACTACACAGTTCATCAGCCCTTCATGCGTATAGGCCACAACAAAGGGGCAGTACTTAATAATAATATAGTTAAATAAACAGAAGGTATAAATTAGTCTATGTATTTTTAAATTCCTCCACTTCCCACACGTCTCACACATGCTTGTTTTAATTTATCAATTTCTTAAACCCCATTATCCCAAGACTCAATTTTCTTAATTTGTATAATGTGGGTAAATTTCGTCCAAATAATCACCATAAATATGCCTACAGATGCATAAATATATATATGTTAACCATAACCGTTCAGGTAACTGCTACATTTGCCATGTAATTATATTGAGTCTAAATTTCCTGCGGGTATATTAATGATTGTGTCAAGAGGGCTTGTATCCACTAGATGGCAGTACAGAACATTTTGTACGTTTATAGGGGCGTGATTAGACTAAATACAGTGGCTCATTTTAGGAAGTGCATATGTCTAAACTGATGTAGGCGTTGTATTAATATTACAAAATAACCATGTACTATATCACTGAGAGTAAAATGGTTATTAATAAAAAAAACATAGAATGATAAAATGTGAATGGTGAAATCTGAAAGCTAAAATGCTATCCAAATGCTGTCTGGTTCCTGGGTGCTGAGTGTGCGGTTCTCAAACCCTATTTCTGGTCACAGGTCACGGAGTTGTCAAGGTGCAACATTTAAGAGGCTCAGAGGCTTATTGCATATGGGTCAATACGAAGGAGCAATTGCATTCTCTTCCTTTGCACGGTCTCACGTGCAGCTTTCCCTCCCCACACTCGCTCCGTGTGAAAATATATTCTAACAAATATAATGTATTGCCAGGCAGATCTGTAATCAGCAGATGTGCGGTATAGATTAGTCTTATTTAACAGCATTCTAATTTACTACAAAGTAGCTTTAACTATCGATCATAGATATTGTCTCCCTGCAGCCTTGCAAGAAGAAGAAACCTTGAGAGAGTCCAGACTCAAAGTGGGTACACATCCTCCTGTGGATGAGACCAGACAACGGGATTAAGTCTTAAGTATCTTAAGTATTATTAGTGTCTAACTTAATATAAAGAAACAGAGCAATTACTATGTATGTAGTTTTGAATGAATAAATCAAGTTAGTTAATTAAAAGAGTTAGTTAAACTCTTTTAGTTAAACTCTAATATTTAATGCATTGCCATAAATCTTGTATAGAGAGCAGACTTTAATATGACATACACTGTATAACCAAAAGTTTGCAGACACGCCTTTTAATTATTGAGCTATTTCAGCAGCACACACTTGTAACAGGTGCATAAAGTGTATAAAGCATACATTTCTGGATTCTCCATATATCTAAGCGACTCTCAATATGGCACATTATAGGTCTCTGCATAAAACATCTCAGTGCATTAACTTTCTGCCCTGCTGTCCTTATGGTCCTTAAGTCCATAGAAAACTGGCTTGGAAACAATGAGTGAGAACTTGGAAGCTTGACTTCAACTCAATCAGACACCTTAAAAATGCACTGGAATGGCAACAATTAGTCACAACTTATTGTCTGACATGAGAAGTCGACCTCACAGTCATGTTTCAAAATCGAGTGGAACAAAGGCTATTGCAGGAGTCGTAGGAGACGATGTGCCTCCAATAACTTATCGCTGAGGACTCATTATCTTTAATCTATTTTGTTTAATTTAAAATCTATTATTCATTTTATTTGTATTATTTACGTAGTTTTACGATTACTAAAACGTAATTATTTCAATTAACATCTAGGCCACCCATGGAGGATGGAGGATTTTCCTTCTTTATTTTGGGATTGGCCTTTTAAGATAATAGAATATTGTAAAGCATCTTTGAGACAATGCACCATTGTAAACAATGCTATAGAAATCAATTTGACTTTGACTTTGTAGCAGAAAGAAGGAAGAAACCTAAAACTAATAACCATGTTTTGAATTTACAGATGACCACAAACTTTTGGCCATATAATGTATTGCTGCATACACTTAAGTTATGAGACTCTACAACAAGGAATCTTAACAGGAGCTTCATATTTTGCACACCCAAAACTGTATGGGGTGGAAAGATGTCACTGCCGTGTGCTAATGTTTCAAGTGACTGGTCCAGACATGAGCCAGAGGGAGCCAAAAATGTAATTACAATTTTCCATGCTCGTTTGGCCCAACTGGTGGAGGGACTGTGTCCTTTCTAACAGCAGCTGAACAAACACATGTTTGGAGTACCCAGAGGAAAGCCATGCAGCTATCGGGAGAACATGCAAACTCCACCACCCACGTTCTATAAGTTTATTCACAGTTGTACTTGCTATACTTTTGTGGATCACTCACAATAATAAAGCCATCCTGGTTGTTCAAAAATTATAACACAGTGATATTTGTGAATGTTTGTGACACAGTGAATTTAGAGCTTGCTTCTATCCTGGTCAGCAGTTTGTCTTCGCTACCATACACTAAACTTTTCCAGGCTTTCAGGTTACTAACAGCAGTCTGTTCATCTTCTCTGTTTAAACGAGCTTGGAGACTTCTCAAATCGCTGCGCTTAACTGACGCACACAAATGTGCCAGAACTCAGGGGACTGCTCCAGAGAGTGTCCCCTTGTTAGCTTTAATTATTCCCAACCTACCTTTGCGTTAATTTAGTTGAACTGTTGTGGTAAAGCAGATACCCAATTACTGAGCTGTCACAACAGTGGTGCAGCAGGTGGTGACTCATCATCGTTTGAAATATTCGAAATCATCGTTGTTTTGCTAAAGCAAAGCTACACCTTAACACGGATAGTTGAAGGAAAGGTTTGCAAATCAAGAAAGTTTCTGCATCAAGTACTTGCATAAGTAAGCCTAGCCACTTTTTTTTAACCGTAATTGTAGCATAAACTTTTAAAGCCTTTATTGTGAACATTCTGTAATTATTCTTCTGAATTTCAGTAACTGATATAACACTGCTTTTATTAAAGAAAAAATCTGTTCATAATAAATTATGCTCAAACGTTTGGCGATACCTAATCATATTAGTCACTCTTTTTCCATAATGGCTTTATATAATTCATGTATAACACTGGCTGGTGCCTAATCATCATAACATACCAGGAACCAACCGTGGACAGGGTTCGAGTCCATCTCAGGAACCATGCACACATGTACCATCACTCACTCATACTGGAACACTTTAGAGACGCCAACTGAACTAATGCATGTCTTTGCAATTTGGAGTACCTGGGGAAAACCACAGAGAGAACGTGTAAAGACAGGCAACAGCTGAGTTTGGCTAGCCCCTGTCATACTGCCCATCAAAATACATGTTTTGTTTAAATTCTCAATTAATAGACTTAATTAATAGATTTTAGGCTCCTGTGTAGGGCAGCAGTCTAATCTCCCACAATCAGGCAGTGCCTTCCAGCTGTTTTAAGCCCTCAGTACTCTCAGGAGCGCCCCTGACTATAAATATATATTATATTTATACAGCCCAGAATTAAGAAACCACTGCAGAATGATCAGTTTCTCAGGCTTTACTGTTTGTAGGTACTGTATGTGTTGAGTGGAATGGAAATTGCTTTATTCTATTAAAAAACATTATATTACTGACTACTGCCAAATACAAGTAGTTATGAGAAGTTTAGATCCATGTTTTAACAAAACAATACTAATGATTTAACTTAAAGTTCAAAAGTCAATCACACATGCTTTCAAGTGTCTTGTGCTTTTCCTCAGTACATAAGATTTGGTTCAGGTGACGAGGTGATCATCCGATTAGTAGCTCATTAAGTAGTATGAGGTGTGTATGTGTTGAAATTTATCAGATACTGGAATGGAATTACTGTCATTCATGTGGATATTGACTTTAAGAACATTTGGAGTAGTCTCTGAATTATTTTCATAGCTGTATGTAAACATAGATAGATAAGAGCTAGGACATAGTGTAGATACACCAGATGAATGAATGAATGAATGGATGGATGAATGGATAAATGAAGATTTTTTTTTAGTTTACTCCTCAATATGTGCTGTGTTGTCAGATGAAAAAAGAATTTCTTACAAATTGTAGAATAAGCTGTGTATTGTTTTATATGTTTTTTTACGTTCATAATACGAAACCTAAGATTGACTCCAACATATCCAAGGCTGTAGCTATATTGTAATTATCTTATTGAAAATATTATTTCTTTACGCTAAAGTGAACGGCTTGCCCTCTCACTGAGAAACCCAGCACCCTGTGTAGCGTAAACGCAGGCTTCATTTGACAATCCTCTTACTCTGTGCCTCACCAAGTATGGATTAGACCTGGGGCTCGTGGTAACGTCAAAGCCAAGGGTCACTTTGAAAAGACTTTAACTGAATGGTCCGGAAAGACTTGGTACTGGGATTATTTCTAAAGAGAAGAATAAGATTTGGTGCTGTTTTTTCTCAAAAAGGAACTCGCACCAATGTGTGTGGCTTGCTCATGATAATGGATTGAATGGATGAAAGACGAACAAAAAATGATTTAACATTTAACAACAGTAGTGTGGAAAATAATGATACTGATCACAGACCTCCAACCAGCAACCAAAAAAAAATGTGGCTGCTTTTTTGGAGGACGAAGGTGAACGGAGCTTGGGTTTCTAACAGCTGGTGTTAAGGAGCTCTCCTGGGTGCTGAAGTTGTTTCTGAAGAGAATCCACTGCCTTGACAGTCACTGCTCCTGCACTGAGAGAGGTGCTGCTGTCACCTTGTTTTATGGTCTGAAAATAAGATCACTGCGATTCTAGGGGAAGGAATCTCAAGACGTAATGATGAGAAATGGAGCCATAACTTTGTAAACTGTCTAGCTTTTTGAAAACTCGGCCCATGAATACTTGGGAGATACTTAAGGACGTGGAGTTTATGACTTTTGGTCCTGTTTTCCAGAAGCTCACTGATGGTAAGTGCAAGTTGAAAACTTTAATTACATTTTTAGAGTTTAATATTGACATAGACCTCATAGACGTATTTCAAAATGATCTCTTATTTGTGAACTGCTTGCTCATTCAGTTTGAGAATTGTGCGCTATGAACAAGCAGCAAATCACTTTCTCCTGTGCTTTCAGGTATGCTTTAACTCGGCCTCCAGGACTGCCATGTAAAAATCTCACCACTACAGATAGAAAAAGAAGACAATGCAACATTTTCCTCTCCATTTTGGAGGAGCACTCTGGGGGTTATCCGACTATCCCTGTTCCACCATCTTCAGAACCAAGTACTTCCTTTCCACATTACCCTTTCCAAGCTACAACCTTACGCTATGGATCATTATCTCGATTTTGACATCTCCCTGCTGCCCACAAAGCTTTGTATTTAAAGTCGGAGTCCTTGGCCCTTGGAACTGCGACACAGTTTACTCCCGAACATTACCTGCAGTTGCATCGAAGCTGGCCATTGATAGGATAAACAGGGATTTCAGTTTGGACCTGGGGTGTACGATGGACTTTGTGGTTCTGCAGGAGCCATGCGAAACTTCAAAAGCACTGACTATGTTTGTGTATTATGAAAAAGAAGCAACTGCTTTCATAGGACCTGCAAATCCCGGATACTGCAATGCGGCCACCCTCCTGGCCAAGAACTGGGATAAAGCCATTTTTTCATGGGCCTGCATCAATTACGAGTTGGACCGAATTGATAGCTATCCAACATTTGCCCGGACCTTGCCCTCACCTACACGGGTGCTTTTCACCGTCCTAAAGTATTTCAGCTGGGCCAATATTGGCATTGTGTCTTCTAATGAGGATATATGGGTTGACACCGCAAGCAAAGTGGCTACCTCTCTAAGGAGTCAGGGACTTCCCATAAGCATTGTTGCATCAACTGGGAATAATGAGACAGACCTGGAGAATGCATTGAATAACATCCAGAAGGCAGGGGACATTAAGGGTAAATCAATTTGTCCTTTCTGTTTTTGGTAGCCTACATTAAGGCCAGATGAAAACCTTATTTTTGGAACCGCTAACCACTAACACTGGCAAGTATTTTGCCAGCAAAACTTGTTTGTAATGACAGTTTAATGACAAACATTGCACCTATTTGAGATCGTAATGTCTGATTTTAACATATTCTTTAATTCTGTAACATGGTATGACTGAAATCACACCTCACCACACATTTAAAAATGATCAAAGACAAGAGAACAGATGTTTCAGCTGTCAGGTGTCTCAATAATTAAATCGTGTAGTTGAATAATACTGTTTCTCAGCCAACTTTTAACTTAATTTATTGTTGTGTATCTACCGGTTTTGTGTGACAGGAGGGAACAGGTAGTGATTGCAAATAGTCTGCATTTAGTACAGGATTTTGGGATTTGGAAGTGTGTATGGCAGGCAGATATTGTATGGGGGCGAGTGGTGTTGACACATACCCTTGGTTACTGCCTATATGGAGTTTGGCATGTTCTCCATGTTTGGATGGGATTTCCCTTAACTCCTGCTTTGTCCCAAATATATGTATCTAGTACTCCAGCTTGGCGTTTGGTCGACTGCCCTGTGCCAGGTCTGTTCCCGCCTTGTCCCCAGGATGTGGATCCTCTCTGAACCTCATTAGTTTGATACAAATAACAAAAAAGAAATTTAATGCATTTCAAAATAAAATGAATTAAATAAAATGGATAACAGCCAAATCACCTTTAGAAATTTGAAAATACTAGTTATCAACAGTGATAAAATATGATTTGACTGGCTTCATGTGTATTGGAGGAGAACCCAGGTGTCCAAATCAAAAAGGAAAAAAACTAATTCCTGGAATTATAAAATTATTCTGTTGTGTTTGTGTCTTCCAGTGATTATCATGTGCATGCATTCTGTGCTTATCGGCGGGGATCAACAGATGAACTTCCTGTTAAAGGCCTACGACATGGGGCTAGCAGGTGGTCGCTACGTCTTTATACCGTATGACGCTCTGCTTTATAGTCTGCCCTACAATGATACCTCCTACTTTGCTATTTTAAACAACACCAAGCTACGTAAAGCATACGACGCAGTGCTCACCATAACTGTGGCATCAGATCTGATGTCGTTTAATCAAGCATTCAGCGTGGCCAGGCAACAGCAGGAGCTAACTGTTTTGCAGGATCCACTGCAGGTAAAGGTAATGGTATAGAGGCTGTTAAGAAATAAGTAACTGGTGAAAAGCTAGTTATACTGTGATCTGGTTGCTTTGGTGATTTTCAGGTATCTCCCCTTTTTGGTACAATCTACAATGGTCTTTATCTCCTTGCCAAAGCCATGCACAATGCCAGAAGAGCTGGCCAGTGGCTCTCGGGGTCTAATCTGGCCTTCTTTACACGGAATTTGACCTTTGCTGGCTTCAACCAGCAGATCCAGATTGATACCCAGGGTGAAGCACAGACCAACTATGTGATCTTGGACTCCGATGGCTTTGGGACTGACCTTTACCTTTGTTATCTGGTGGACCTCGGATCAAACCTGGTGCGCTATGCCGGCAGGTCAATCCACTTCCCTGCAGGCTCCGCTCCCTCAGCAGACTCCAGCTGTTGGTTCACTCCCAACACCATCTGCACTGGAGGTACTTTATAATGTGCACAGTGTTTAAAATGTTTTAATCGAATTCGAGTTCCCTACAAATCACTTACAATTCTACAAGTCATTGAAAAAAACGAAGAACTCTCATCTTACTGAACGTGAAATACCATGGAAAACTAAGAGCAATGCCGAAATTTTGTCTATCAATGAAAATACAAACTACATTAAATGCTTGATATGTTGGTAACGCATAGCCTTGTCATATCTTGGGTTCAATACATCATATGCATACCATATAATATAGAGTAATAGAGTTTGCATATTTCATTTTCATTTTATTAATCTTTTTAGTACATAGATGGTGCTCTATTTTCCAACAAAAAATCAATGTTGGGATATTTCTTTTACTTCAAATTCAGTTCAGCTATAGAAAAAAGAGATTGCTTATCATTTCACTTCACTTATATCCTGAAATAAGTAGTATAGTAGTATGGCCAAATGTCCTCTGGGTGAGACGGTGCTAATGGGCAGGGCTAGTTTGGTGCCGGGGCCTAGAAATATTGGGCCCTGAAAGGGGTGATCTGAGACACTGAATGGTGCAAATTCTCCCTGAATGCATAGCTGTTAAAGCTAATCCCCTGTCATCTGAAAGCCAGCCTAAATATTTACAGCTTAAGCCAAAGTCACTGAGGCAAGGTGCCCCAAACTGACCGTTGACTGCTGGCTTAAAGCAGGACACTGAGAACAGACCAAGAAGACCAAGTATTAGACTGCTATTCATGATAATCTTAATGATTTGACAACTTATACATGTCATAAAAAGCTCCCCTACTTTAAAGGCAACATTGAGCTATAATGTTTACTTAAATACACTACTCACATAAATTAGGTGAAATGTCATTATTGGCTCTCTCATTTTGAAATATCCCCTGTTTTTGTGATAAGTATATAATTTATCCTAATAGTAACATTATTTCTGACTGTAATTGCTCTTTGCCAGCATTTATAAGTTCCTGGTCTGAAAAAGAGGAATCCCACACAATTAGAAACCTGATTGTACCAGTTAGTTACCAGGACTATTAGGCAGCAAAAGCACCAATTTCCACTGAACTCACGCTTTCCCATGATTGGAACTGATAACTCCTGTCATCTGTAAGCTGATATACTTAAATGTATGTTTGTATCCTAGGTGTGGATGTGATCTATGTCATCATAGTATTTGCAGTTGTCTTCAGTTTAATTATTGGTGCTATTGGGATAGCTCTGTTCATAAGGTAACCTTTGTATGACTTCTAAATAATTATTCTGCTGTATAATATTTGGTAATAGGCAGATCACTGGTACTAATTATAGTCTGTGTTTTCTGCTTATGTTAGGAGGCGAATCCAACAGCTCCAATTGGTAAGAGGGCCCAATCGGATCCTGCTTACTCTGGAAGACCTTAGTTTTATCAACCCCCAACTAAGCAAACGGGTAGACATGTCTCTTCGACTTGCTTCGTCTAACTGCAATTTAAATAACACAAGTTATTTAAATAATGGTACAGACATTTATAAGCACTGTAATTTCACTGTGTCCCATCAGAAAATCACCCTGGAGGAACTTAGCGACTCTAAAAGCGTCACCGAAGATAAGAGCACAAAATCAGTAGATCGCTCAAATTCTGTTAACAGTTTGGCCACAGCAACACATGAAACCTCCAATGTTGCTGTCTATGAGGTAAGATTATGTTCACACAACTTTAAGTCCTGCAGGGAAGGATTTCTAAATAGTGGGCAACAGCTGAAGGTGCATAGCACGTGGAGAACGATTTATAACCTGCAAGACTAGAGAGGCAGCGGAGGTCAAATCAAATTTTCTAGTTCTAGTTAGTACTCGAGCTGCTGTATTCTTTGTTTAGAGATTTACTAGAGCATCCAGCGAGCAGATCGTTACAGTAATCCAACCACAAGAATATAAATGCCTGAACCAGTTTCTCAGCATCTTGAAAAGAAAGGAAGTTTAGCAATATACGAGTATATAATAATAATGATGATAATGAGTACAATGAGTAATATAATATACCTATATAATATACTATGAGTAGTATGTGAGATTTTTGGGAATCTGTGAACCAAGCAAAATCCTAAATGAGGTACGCTCACCTGCCACTTTATTAGATACACCTCACTAGTACCGGGTTGAACCCCCTTCTATTCATGACATGATGATTCAACAAGGTGCTGGAAGCATTCCTACGAGATTTTGGTCAACATTGACATGATACTGAGCTTTGTGACATGAAACGTTATCCTGCTGGAAGTAGCTATCAGAAGATCATTACACTGTGACCATAAAGGGTTGCACATGGTCAGCAACAATATTCAGGTCGGTATTTAAATGTTGAAAAGTTAAAAGTTTGTATTAAGGATCCCAAGATGAATCAATAAAATATCTCTTACACCATTAAACCACCATAAGGAACCTGAACCGTTGATACAAGGCAGGACGGATCAGTGATTTCATGCTGTTTACGTCACTATGCGATTAGTTAATTGGATAGTTACATTAACAAGGAGTTGAAAGCAGCCTATGAGTGTATATAAGGGTTGTGTAGCTGTGTGGAAACGAATAGAACTTATTTAATGAGAATTTCATTTGAAATTAATTCTACTAAATCTGCTAATTGATATTGAAATTAATTCTACTAAATCTGCTAATTGATATAATATCCCATCTACTATAACACAAAGATTGTCTAACGATGTTAACTATGTCAATGACAAGTCAGAGGTCCAGCCCTGGGTAAAATGATGTTCTTCGAGCAGTTTTGCTTTCCAGTGAACTTGGAATAAAAATAAAAAACGTGAATTTTTCTTTGGCATTTAAAAACATATTGCATTTAAGTTCAGATTAGCAAGTTTTTCTTTTCGCACAGGGTGATTGGGTGTGGCTCAAGAAATTCGAGAAGGGCCAATTCAAAGAGGTCAAGCAGAGCACCACCAAAATATTTACAAAGGTACCTGGGAAATTCCATTAAACCCATAAACAGCAAACATTATGTGCAGTATATGTGCCAGATTTGTAAATGTTTATCCGTTTTCACAGATGAAAGATCTAAGGAATGAAAACGTCAACCCGTTTCTTGGGTTCTTTTGTGATTGCGGCATGTTTGCAGTAGTAACCGAGCACTGCTCGAGAGGAAGTCTGCAGGACCTACTGCGCAATGACGATGTTAAACTGGACTGGATGTTTAAATCCTCCTTGCTTCTGGACCTTATTAAGGTTCATCTCAGCATCTTATTGTATTGTATTGGAAATGAGGGTACTAGTAGGTGCACGCATTTAGATCGAGAGACAATGTAAATAATGTAATAGACTTTGTGTCTTATATTCTTTGTGTCTGATAATTAGTAGCAAAGTGCACATTTCTTCTGCACCAAACAGGGAATGAAATACCTTCACCACAGAGAGTTTCCTCATGGACGGCTGAAGTCACGTAACTGCGTGGTGGATGGACGATTTGTCCTGAAAATCACAGATTATGGTTTCAACGAGCTTCTTGAATCGCAAAAGGCTCCAAAGGAGGAGCCTTTAGCAGAAGGTAGGAACCAGGTCTATGTAGACCTTTCCCTTGTTGTTGTCTGTAATTGGTGTCCAAACTAGCATAATGGCTGGACCTGACAGTCAGCCCTGTGTTCAGGAATTATCTTGTTCCTTAGATCTCTTTTGGACAGCTCCTGAGCTTCTCAGAGATCTTGAGAATGCACGAAAGGGGACATATAAAGGTGATGTTTACAGTTTTGCGATCATACTTCAAGAGGTGGTTGTTCGTGGAGCTCCATACTGCATGCTTGGACTACCTCCAGCAGGTTAGTCTTATTATTAAGAAACTGTAGTGATAAACTTTGCATGTTAATTGTTGGCACAATTTCTTTAGCGACACATATATAGTAATATAGTACTATGCAAAAGTCGATATATTTTAGTTTATAATATGCTTATTCTTCATTAGTGCTCAATTTGTAGATCTATTATAACATGGTGGTGTAGTCTCAGTGTTTGTTGTGTTTGTAAGATTGGATCAGACATCGCAGAAAATAGTCAACCAGCCAAAAATGTTTAGCCACCAGCATCCTTTAGGAACCATCCTGTGAGACTAACAAAAATTGTGCAACACCAGATGAGCTAATGTCTCTGACTTTACACCTAGAAGCTGGAGCAATAAGCAAAACTCACTGTAACCAATCTCACAGTGATAAACCAAACGTTTTGGGGTGTACTCAAACATTTGACTATATTGTGCATATTGGACAAATGTCAAATCCAAGTTTTCACAAGCCAACCATATTGCTTGCAGAGATCATCAGAAAGGTAAAGAAGCCTCCACCTATGTGCAGACCTACTGTAGCTCCAGACCAGGCTCCACTGGAGTGCATCCAGCTAATGAAGCAATGTTGGAGTGAACAGCCTGACAGGAGGCCTGCCTTTGATGAGATATTTGATCAGGTAATGCATGTGGTTCCTCGTTGTTAAGATCTACAGGTGCAGTCACCAGTGCTGATATACTAGTCTCTTTAGTTGCTTGTTACCAGTTTATCATATTACTTTATGTAGCCCCTCTATGTCAGGCCTTTTCTGTGCTAGCAATCAGTGGACAGGGGCCATCACTACACTACCACTGACCAGATCTTATCTAAGACATCAGGTATAAGTGCCTATGAAGGATGCTAAAACACTTCTGAGGGTAACCCTGTTGGTCCCAACTAAAACCTGCTCAAGCACAGTGTCTGCTCATTTATCCCACTGAAGTGATCTGAAGCCTACTGGAGCCTGATACAGTGCTATTCATGTCATTATTTAACACTATCAGATCCAGTGGCTCCTTGGTACTAGCCATGTGTTGGATAAGGCAGTTCCTGAGCTCTTTACTTCTAGTCCCATATAGGGCTTTCAATGAAATGGTGGGTGGGTTTGCAGAACACTGTCTGGATGAACGTATGTGCCCATTGAATAGCGGGTTAAGCTCCAAACTCTCTCTTGCAACCCCGACAAGGAAAAGTTGGAGGTAACAAGGGATTTTTTGGTTTTAAGAATACTATCTGGATAGTGGCAGTCTTTATATTGAAAACTGCATAAACAGGATGGTGATGACTCTAGTTACTAAAGACAGGAATTTTAAATCCTGGTTCCATCAGGCAGCCACTGCCCTTGTTTAAAATACTTGACCTTCAGCTGTTAAACGTGAAATCAAAAATCCTAAAAAATATTTTCTTTTCTCATAGTTCAAGCTCATAAACAAGGGTAAGAAGACCAACATCATAGACTCTATGCTGCGCATGCTGGAGCAGTACTCATCTAACCTGGAAGATCTGATTAGGGAAAGGACAGAAGAGTTGGAGATAGAGAAACAACGAACAGAGAAGCTCCTGACTGAAATGCTACCACCGTAAGGACCCATTTAAAAAAAAAAAACGTGTTGTGTTGTGGTTACTGGTATGCTGGCCAGTCTGCTTTACCAGCAAGTTCATGCCAGTCCACTAGTCAAAACAAACCACTCTTTGAGCATAAACTAACTTGGACCAGCATAGAACACAGAAATCTCATGGCCCTGCCAGTTGATCTGAAAACTAGCATCCAAAACGCAACATAAACTGGCCCTTTTACCAGGGTTGAGTTAGACTTGATTACATGTCAGATAATATGACAAAAATGTAATAAGCGGCTTTGCAAAAATCTTATACTTTCAAGTTTATATTCTGCTTATTCTTTATTTAAATTTAGTGGTTACTGCACTTTGTAGTTTAACAGTTGCAGACTTAAGTCCATCTATTTTTTACATACTTTGTTTGTCCCCTTCACCGTGTTCTCTACTAGTCAGGACCCCCAAAGGGCCAGCAAAAATCATTAGTTATTTGGGTGGTGGATCATTCTCAGCACTGCAGTTACACTGACATGGTTAGGGTCAATTGAGTAACTGTCTCTGACTTAACATCTACACTTTGGAACAATAATGTACATGGGTCTATGAAAGTGACAGTAAGTAAAGAGCAGACACTCCAGCAGCACTGCTGGGTCTGATCTATTGATACCAGCACAACACACCACAATGTCAATGTCAGTGCAGTACTGAAAATAATAAACCACACAAATAATACTGCTGGTCCTGTGCTGGCCCTGGCCATTAGAGAACAGAGTAAAGTAGACTAACATGTCAGAGTGCATAAACAAACAGAAGGACTACAGTTTGTAATTGTAGAACTACAAAGCAAATTGAGCACTTAAACATATATAAAGAATAAGCACTGTACTGTACTTTTGTTTGTTTTGTGCTTTACCTCATACAAAGAAACTGCAAAGCATGGTTGATTTTTTTTTTTACAGATCTGTGGCTGAAGCATTAAAAACAGGCGGCACTGTAGAGCCTGAGTATTTTGACCAGGTCACCCTCTACTTCAGCGACATCGTTGGCTTCACAACGATCTCATCACTAAGCGACCCAATCGAGGTTGTGGATCTGCTCAATGATCTCTATACACTCTTTGATGCAGTGTTGTCCAACCACGATGTTTACAAGGTACCTCTGAATTGAAAACTAGGATGTTTAGTGGCTCACCTCACCTGGCTGACTAATTCAGATTCAAATTATATGAAATATATGTTTATAAAGCAATTCAGTAAAGGGTCAGGGTCAGTACAACCCACCAGTCAATCAGTGTTTTCATGCAATCAGATTTGTATTGCATTTTTGTAGAATGAAAAAACAAACAGCAGTTTGACTTAATTAAATCATGTTTTGCTTTTACAAGAACTATAAAACCTGGGCCAACCCACTTTTGTCAAGGTCCATTCAAAACCAAATGTCTGGCTACACCACTGCCAGGGACCTGGAAAAATCTCATGTCTGATTAATAAAAGCACTATAAAGTCCATGCAGTTGATACGGGGAGTATAATTGGGGGAATAAAACATTTGATGTATATTAAAAAGTGTTAGAAAGACTATAATTTGTAATACATAATATAATTTGTAATGTTACATAATAAAAACCACTGTCTGCTGACAAAACCAATGCACTGAAATATAGGAACGACCAAATTTTAAAAATATACCTAACTATAGTACATATCATCACTTACTTCAGTGTACTTTTTCAAAATAAAAGTGTATTTGGGTGACATAAAATGCAGGTATTTATGAACTGACTTGATGCAGTCACTTTCTCAGGATTTCATGGTTCTTGGGATTTCATGGTTTTCATATTTGAAAAGGAAGAAAGGCAGCCTCAAATCACAAATTCACCCCCCCCCACCTAAATCTTAAGATTCAGATTTGTAGATCACCAAAAAACATACCTAATTACATTAACACAATTACCTATTTAATTGGAGTTAATGTGATGTTTACTCCTGTTATATGTTGGACTACTATATGTCTGTAAATATTGTCACTGTACTGTACTGGGTACAACACGAGGATAAAAGTCCAATTCGATTTTACTACTAAACGTCAATTATTTTAAAGGTGTGTGATTACAGTAGTATTTTAATCAGTTGTTCCTTGATAGGTGGAAACTATTGGTGATGCCTACATGGTGGCCTCGGGACTGCCAAAGAGGAATGGTAATAAGCACGCGGCTGAGATCGCCAACATGTCACTGAACATCCTCAGCTCGGTAGGAAGTTTTAAAATGCGACACATGCCAGAGGTTCCTGTCAGGATACGAATAGGCATTCATTCAGGTAGGCCAAGACAATTCCACTTGGACTTTTCATACCTCTGGTATCTGGATTACATCCTGTTATATTTTAACCACATGCATTTACAAATAGTACTCAAATGCATCTTTAGTCAAGCTGGAATCTGAATTCTACGGATGGTTGCTGCTACAAAAAAGGTTGTGATTTTATCTGATATTTTTATTTTCATAAACTAAAAAGAAGGCACCAGTTAGATGACTGTTAAAAAAGGTTAACACAGCAGTGAGTGACTGCAACCGTAGAAAGTGCTACAACTGTTCAATTTCGATAAAGCCATGTCATGTCAGACATGTCAACATTAAGAATAAAAACGTAAATATTTCTTGAGCTCAGTAGCAGTGTGTGTCAACCATTATTTAACTGCCCATGAATTAATATTGTAAAATACTGGGCGAGGATTTGGTAGTCATGCGCATCGTAAATTGGAAGGGATTTGCATATTTAAGTCCTAACTGATTTGTGATTTGGTGTGTGTGTGTGTGTGTGTGTGTGTGTGTGTGTGTGTGTGTGTGTGTGTGTGTGTGTGTGTGTGTGTGTG
>JAUZST010009542.1:0-12920 GCA_034779995.1 Parotocinclus haroldoi | reverse complement strand
ATATATGTAGCCAGTTCCAGCATATTATTTACAGTGGTGTCCAAAAGTCTCAGGTCACTAGTGAATATGCCTCTATTGTGTTGTTTTTAATACAGTATTTCTCATTACAAGTATAATAAGACTAACAATTTGTAATAATAACTTCTATGTATTCGTATTTTTCTCCATTTACTGTTTTGAGAGTTTAATAACTCAAGCTGTTATGGACCATAGGTTTGTGACAAATCTGATGATCTATGTTATCTCAACATGATTATAGAATATTCCAAAGAGCATCATGTGATGTTACTGAATGTTTGACTTTTGTCTTCTAGTTCCTACATAGATGCTCGGAGGGGTTTTGGTCATTTGACTCTAGAGGAAAGACCATGACAGTCAGCAATGCTTGATATTCTTTGGGCTTCAAGAAGCTGTGTTTTGGGTCCTTAAATTTGTGATTAATACATTGCATTACATTAGATAAAATCCAAGCTAAAGGCTTTTTCATCAGTAGTCTCAGTCGTTTTTACTTTTGACAAATCTGACATTGCCAATCATGTCTGGCATGTCAATCATGATGTCTGATTTTTACATGGAAGGTACTGACAAGACTTGAACCAAGTAGGTTAGAGAATTACTGCTGTTCCAGCTTAAAGTGGTTAACATAATCATCTGTGAACAATGTTCTGTTTATTTGAACTACACAACAGCTGTACATTAAGACACATACATCAGACATCATCCATACATCAAAGAACTATGTACAGTGCCAACCCCCCATAAAAAACATGACAAAAAGAGATAAACACTCTAAGACATATACATATAGATTGTATATTGAGTATAGATACATATAGAATATGAATACAAATTAGAATGCCAATCTAATACCAATACACAGAAGTGAATCCACACAAAACCATATACCATCAAATAAACTCACATAAACCCATACACACCCACATATAAACACACCTACACACATCTACATACCCAAATTACAGACATTCCAATAAACCTACATACCATGATTATGTTAAACCAAAAATACCATATGTATCAGTACAGTCCATGAAATATGATTTAAACCAATATGTTCGATTACTGAGCATACTCCACTTCACTGTATCTCACTTTATGATACAACCTCCATTATCATATTGTTAGGTTAAGGTATGTTTTAGCAATATCTCAGTGCTGTTCAGATTTGATGTTAAGACTTGCCAAATTAAAATGTTTTTCATGGTTCATAACTTTAATAAAAGTTACACCATTTCAATGTACATCACTATACATATTTTTAATCAGTCATTTCGTTTTTTGGGCTGATATGATAACGCACTGCTCAGTGCCTCACAGCTCTAGAGCCCAGAGTTTGAGTCCTGGCCGAGCAGTTTCCTTTGAGGAAGGTGCATGTACCCCCTGGACCTGCATGGCTTTTCTCTAGGTACCCACATTCCAAAGACATGCATTAGATGAACTGGTATCTTTAAAGCATCCCAAACGTCAAAACTGACTCCTGTTTACACTTTGAAACCTGCACTTGGCAGTAAACTCCAGCCCTCACGAGCCAGATTTGGATTAGGCAGGTCGAAAACTAATACACACATTAATTTATTTCACTGTAAAGGCATGTCCGTCTGTTTTAGATTACACCTTCATGTGATTGTCCATAATTTGATAAAAAGCCATCATTAAAAGAAACTGGAATTTAATTGCATCAAAATCTGGTATTTTTTTGTAGACCTTAATGCTGAGGTACAATCATTACAATATTTGGGTGATAATTTAATAGTGATAATTTAATTTACTAACACTAGCCTTACAACAGTCTTATACAAAAGTTTTAGCGCGTTTGTTTCATGTGTTGTCGACTTGATAGAATAAATAAGTTATAATAATACCACAACCTGTGCAGGTAACATTTAAATATTGCATATTTCTGTAAACTGCAATGAAATATTAACAAATCAGTTAGTCAAAACTTTTGTTGTTTTCTAATATGTTTTTAATATGTGTTTTTGAAAAATGTTACAAGCTTAGATCCGGTGAATTTTGCATTAATTCTTTTATTTTAGAATGAACTTTTTATATTTATATTCCGTGATTATGTTACCATATAAAAATTTAAATTTGATTTTCAGTCATTTTTTCTCTTCCACTTAATCCATATGGGGTCACAGGCCACTTAGGCCAGCAACTCTGGGTGCAAGGGCAGGCACAACCCTAAACAGGGCGCCAATCCATCGTAGAGCGCACATACACAGTCATGTACACAGTCACACACTAAGGGCCACTTTTAGAGGCACCAATTAACCTAACACGCATGTCTTTGAAGACAGGGGGAAGACATGAAGACTCCACACAGAAAGGACCCAGACCCGCTCCACCCTGGGATTGAACCCGAAACCTTCTTGCTGTGAGGCAGCGGTGTTACCTACCAAGCCACCATGCTGTCTGAAATTTGCATTTGTTCTGTTTTAATTTATTTAAAGATAATGTTTAGCCTATGCTGAGACTGAGAGACTTAGAGCTTATTTTGAGTTTAAATATGTAATTAAATATTTAAAAATATATGAATTAATAATTTATGTGTTACCTCATAGGCTTATGTGGTAACAAGGTAGGAAAGTATGTATAGGGATGTTGGAAAGTATAATGCAATATATCGTTTAAAAACCCATTCTACACACGGGATTTAATTAATTGATTTAATTGAAAGTCTGGACTGTCAAGTAGATTAAATTAAGATGTTTAAAACATAAACAAATAAAATGAAACTCATGGTTTTGGTGCATACGATTTCTGATGGTGCAATAAATTATTTTTAAACACAACCTTTTTTTCAATTAAATATTTCTAACATGCTTACTTAAACGTTTATCTAACTGAAGGCTCATCCGTTTATTGCACAACATTCACGTTTGACCATCGCTCTTCTTTGCTGTTTGGTGAATTGACAAATAAGTGCAATTACTGCCACTCACAGGGCTGGAGTATTGAGACTTCAGGACGAGCTCCTATCTAGTAACTCTTATTAACTTTATTATTCATAGTTTTCATTATTTATAGTACGCTTGTCTGCTTTATTTATTGTCCTGTGTTATTCCAAACACTGGTACAGTTGCAGATGTGTAGATTATTATAACATTTTTATAAATCAATTCACCTATTTAACACTGGTGGAGAAAATAGTTTATCAGTTATTCTGTTTATAACGTGAGGCCAAATATTTTTTTTATTGTTCAAATCTCGGCTCTGACCATGCTAAAACAACTGCAGTTTTAGGCTTGGCTCATTTTTACACAGGAGCATAAATGACTCTGACAAGCTAAGTTAATATTTGTTTGAATATTTTTTTTTTTACTATTCACTTTTTAAGTGCTTTTTGCAATGAGTGACATTATAGGAGGATTTGTCTATTTGTTCCTTTTATCAATATTAGCCATAATATGTGCAATTTCATTTGATTATTTGCAAATATTGCTTGTTTTATATATAAGCACAGACCATTTGGCAACAAATCAAGAAATATAAATATTAAGAATAGTGTTTAAATTACAGTGAAGTTGGAACATAGTGTAAGACATAAACAAAAACAGAATATGATTATTTGTAAATCCTTTTCAACTCATATTCAATTGAATACACTACAAAGACAAGATATTTAATGTTTAAACAGATAAACTTTATTGTTTTATGCAAGAGTTAGGACAGCAAAATACTGGGAAAGTTGAGGAATGCTCAGAAAACATCTGTTTAGAACAGTCCACAGGTGAGTGCTATGATTTGGTATAAAAAGAGCATCCCTGAAATGCTCAGTCGTTCACAAGCAAGAGTTGGCAAGGTTCACCACTTTGTGAACCACGTTTTTGCGTGGGCAAAAAGTCCAACAATTTAAGAACAATGTTTCTCATCGTGCAATTGCAAGGAATTTAAGGATTTCATCATCTACAGACCATAATATCATCAAATCTCTGCAAGTAAGCGGCAAGTTCAAAAACCAACTCTGAATGAGCGAGGCCTTTTATCCCACTGGCAACACTGCATTAAAAACTACATAATTCTGTAATGAATATTACCACATGGGCTGAGGTAAAAATCAGAAAACCATTGGCAGTGCACACAGTTCATCACTCCATCTACAAGTGCAAGTTAAAACTCTACCATCCAAAGTGAAAGCCATGTATCAACAACATCCAGAATCGCTGCAATAGAAGTGTCCTGTGGTCTGATGTGTCCACATATCAAATAGCATTTGGAAATCATGGACGCCGTGTACTCCAGGCAAAAGAAGAAAAGGACTGTCTAGAATCAAAAGTCTGAAACTGTCTAAAAATCAGAAGTCAGCAACTCTGATGGTATGAGGGAGTGTTAATGCCCATGGCATGGGTAACTTGCACATCTGTAAAATACATACAGGTTTTGGAGCAACATATGGTACCATTCAAGAAACTTCATTTTCAGGGACGTCCCTGCTTATTTCAGCAAGACAATGCCAAGCCACATTCTGCATGTGTTACAACAGCATGGCATCGTGATAAAAGAGTGAGGGTACTCGACTGGCCTGTCTGAACTCCAGACCTGCCTTCCATTAAAAATGCGTGGCACATTATGAAGTGCAAAATACAAAAATTAGTGAATATTTGCAAAAAGCAATAAAGTTTATCCATTTGAACAATAAATATCTTGTCTTTGTAGTGTATTGGATTTGGTTGAAAAGAATTTGCAAATCATTGCATTTTGTTTTTATTTATATTATACGCAACGTCCCAACTTAATTGGAATTGGGGTTGTACATGCGTATCCTGTGTGGATGGCAACGTGGGCATTAATAATGTATGGGTAACCTATTACACAGTTTATTGTAAGTTAATTATTCATTCAATCACTCATTTTCATAATAATGTAATCCAATTCTTAGTCAGTGACGAGCAGCACAGAACCAACATTAGCCAGTCCTTTGAACGAAAGACATAGAAACTTTAAACAGGTCATGTTTGGGCTGGGGATTGAACAATGTTTCTCTGAAGCTCTAAGCCAGCAGCACTAACCACCATGGCATCGGGCTGCCGTTTAATATTTTACTCATTTAAAATTACCAATAATTATTTACATACTATTTAGTGTAGAAAAAAATCGCTTTGCTTAAAAGTTGAATAAACAGATTTCAACTACAATTTAGGCCACATTATGTGTATTGTCAAAAGATCTACCCTATAAGGTAGTATGAGGATTGTTTGTTTTGTGTAAATAAAACAATAGATTTGTCATAAATACAGGCATGTATTACCTTTTTACTATTGAGCATTAAAAGCTGTATTAAATCATGTATTGAATGTTTATGATCAGTTGGAATGTAATGAATATAAGGACACTATTTTGAAAGAGAACTTTCTTAGCAGGGTAGCGTGCGCATTGGGGCACAGTGTCTTTTGTCAGCAAGGAGAAACACAACTTTTCATGTAAGTCATGTTATCTGATACACTGTTTATTCCATTGAAGGGGTAATATCAGACTTACATCAGACTGGGGCATGTACCTGAGTAAAATGTTACTGTGTCCCTCTAAAATCACAGTGAAAGTCAATGTTGTTCCGGTTGCCTGAGCAGTACAACAGGCTCAGATACGTAAAAAGCATTACATTTCCCATAATGCCCCAGAATCTTTCCAAAAGCTTGAGCAGCAAACTTTGTTTAGGTTTTCATATGTAGTAACAAATATCCACAAATATTTAAAAGAAAGTCGACCCTGCTACTAAAAATTATCACAGTACATAGTAGAGTGGCAAGGTAGTCTAGCACTGGCACCTCATAGCTCCACGATCCACTGTTCGATCCTGACCATGGGCTCCCCTTGTGTACAGTTACTTTGGGTACCTTGGTTTCATCTCCACACTCCCCCAGTGTATTGGTTTAAATTACCCTGTGTGTGTGTGTGTGTGTGTGTGTGTGTGTGTGTGTGTGTGTGTGTGAGAGAGAGAGAGAGAGAGAGAGAGAGAGAGAGAGAGAGAGAGAGAATCTAAGTGCTCTAGGATGGATTGGCACATAGTTTAGAGTTAATCCTGCCTTGTGCCCTGTGTCTCAGGCTATGTATTTGCAGTCGTGTATTCCTGCATTTCTGGATTAAGCGGATAAAACACCAGTAAAATACTGAATAGATGCAGGATTTACATGCGTAGTGTCAAAATAAGCTCATCCGAACTAGCAGATTGCGGATTGGGACACAGCCTTTCTCCGAGGCGGAGTGGCTGTTGTCCTGCGCTTGCGCTGAGAGAGAGCGATAGAGAGGGAGAGTGAGAGAGAGCGAGTGTGAGATAGAGATAGAGAGAGAGAGTCGCAGTAAGGACCAAGTACAGCTCGCTTTCTGTCTCTGTTGTTCTGTCGGCCGGCCTACAGCAGAGACGCGAGCCGCTATGACGTCCCGCAGGTAAGTGACCGGTAGCAGTTAAACTTACTCGGCTCTGTTCTGCTTATTTCGTTACTGCAGGCGCTGTTTTATTCCCCCCTCCACCTTTTACTGTGGGCTTTGCGTCTAAAATTAACACCTTAGGCAATAGTTATGTGCAGGAACGCAAATATTTTCACTGTATAAAGTTTTAGCCGTGTATGAATGAATGTTTTATTGTTAGCGCAAGCAATGGCGGATTTAAAGGAGCGATACTGACAAAGTACTGCAAGGCGTGAGGAAAAAAAAACGTCTTATACTAATACAGTGACAAACTGAGCTTGTATTAACATGACAAATAGTTGATTATTCTGAGTAAAGCTGGATAAACATCAGTCCGTGTAACAGTTCTGGAACAGCGTAGCCTATTCAGTGACTAAAGTGAGCCAGTAAACCTTGTAACTAGCTATACCTAATAGGTCTTAACGGTACTGGGAAACAGTTACATTGTGATACTTCATTTCCAGTAAATATTGCTATATTGTGATACAGACTTATCCCTGTTCAAGATTAATTGTATATTAATAAAAGGCATTGATTAATACACATTTTCTAAAATGAACTTTAGCTATTTTAAACAACTTTATTTATTATTTGTAATGTGTTTTAGTAAACTTAGTAAACTAAAATTGGAACAATACTGGGAAGCACATTACATTGTTTAATGGATTTACTGTGGTTTAAAAGGTAGACTGTATCCACAGATTTTTACCAGTAAGAAGTTTCTTTAGAACACTTAACCCAATTTTTATGCACACACTGGGCATTTTATTAGGTACACCTGTTTATCTAATCAACCAATCACGAGGCAGCCACTCGGTGCATCTAGACATGTAGACACGATCAAGACGACCTGCTGAGGTTCAAACCGAGCATCAGAATGGGCAAGACACTTTCACTGACACTTTGAACTTTCATGGTTGTTGGTGCTTGACGGGCTGAGTAGACTATTTCAGAAACTGGGATTTTCACACACAGTTATCTCAAGGGTTTATAGAAAATGGTCCAAAAAAGAAAAATATGCAGTGAGTGGCAGTTACGCGGGAGAAGGTCAGAGGAGAATTGACAGACTGGTTCAAGCAGATAGAAAGGCAGCAGTTTCAAAACTCTATAGCCACAATTGTTAGGTTTGCAGAAGAGCATCTCTGAACGTTGAACCAGGCACCTCTTCTGTAGGCTAAGAACAGGACACTGAGACTACAATTTGCATGAGCTCACCAAAATCGCACATTTGAAGATTGGAGAAACGATTTCTGTTGCATTATTCAGATGATAGGGTCAGAATTTGGTGTAAACATCATGAAAGCATGGATCCATCCTACCTTGTATTAACGGTTCAGGCTGCTGGGGGCATAAGGGAATGTGGGGGAATATTTTATTGGCAAAATATAGGACTCTGAATTTCAACTTAGCATTGTTACATGCCTACTTGAAGATTGTTGCTGGCCATGGCCGTTTCTTTAAGAACACAGAGTGATCATCTTCTGATGGCCATGTACAGCAGGATAACGTGCCATATCATGAGGCTCAAATCATTTCAAACTGGTTTCTTGAGAATGGTAATAAGTGTAGTAAAACAGTCATCAGATCTCAATTCAGTAGAGCACGCTTGAGATGTGGTGGAACAAGAGATTCTGCCGAGAAAATCTACAGTAATGTGTGATGCAATCATGTCAATATCTCACAAAATGTCAGAAATGCTTCCAGTACCTTGTTGAATCTAAGGCATGAAGAATTAAGCCCCTTCAAAAGGCAAAACGGTACTAGCAAGGTGTACCTATTAAAGTGGCCGCCGCGTGTATATGACTTTGTTTAGACTTACATGGTTGCATATGACACTTTGATTAAATAGACAGAAAACTAGAAGTACATGCCTCTGGCCATTTCTTGTAACCTCTCCTGTGCACGGTTGCCTTTGATGCAGATTCAAATATTTCATACGGGCCTTGAAATGCTGAGCCAGACTTAAACTTAGACTACTCGAGGCTGTGGTTTTTAGTGTTGACAAATTATCTTCACACAACAGAGAAAAAATATCTCACAAATGTCTGAACAAGTTAAATTAGATCTCACTCTGTGCGCTTCTTGTAATTTATTCTTGCACGCCTGAACCTCGTTTGTGTTTTTGCACACTTATTTTATCTTACCTTTGGGTAATATTCCTCGGATGTCATCAAAGCTTGTCTTCGTGAAGCACTCGGTGCTCAAAAAAATAAGGGGATAGTTCAAAAATATATCATCCCATGATAAAATCTCCTTTATTTTTGTGAGCAGTGTATTTGAATTGGCCACTTTGCGGTAATGGTGCATGACAAGTCAGTAACGGTAAATGTTATTTAACATGGATTCGTTTCTTTCCAGAATCAGTGATGGTGATTGTGAAACATGCTAGTATCTTGTAAAGGCTGCGGTGTGATTATGATGCGATTATTGCAATCATATAATGAAAGATAGGAAATGATGTGTCGTTCAGCTCTGTGAGCAACTCAATATAGATAGAAGTATATAGGTCAGAATAATGCAAAAGGTTGCTTGGAACTACATGGAAAATCTCGAATGTTCCTACTAACCGTACATATTGCTTGTCTGTTATGGCCTTGTCTCTCTGTTATGCGCATGGTTTACGTTTTAATACTGAAAGACAAGGTTACAGTCAGTTAAGGCGTATATACACCGAGTGTAATGTGTTGAAATGGAAACGTCATTTATTTGCACTCATAAGCACCTCAGCATTTCAGGTAGCAAGCAGTATATGATTGTATCATTTGAAAATAATGTTCGAAAAGTTGCAAAAAAAAACTTGAAACTGGGTTCATTAAAAAAAAAAAAAAAAAAAAAAGCTCATCCAAGAGCTCAAAATCTACAGTGCTCAGATTCTCAGGTCTGAAGGAATGTGTGAGCTCTCTGTGCTATTACAAGCCTTGCTTTGTCCCCAATATACAACAGCTTATTATTAACCGATAAACCTCCAAGCAATCTTTGGCCAAATAATTACCTATATGTGTCAAATATTCGTATGGTTTATTTATGTATTAAGCTGAAATAATGTGAAGTCAGAACATAATGGGGTCTGCCCACTTGGGTTTATAACTTACATACATACACACACACACACACGCACAGACGTGCAGTTTTGCTTTTTTTTTTTGAATGCGTTATACTGTAATCATCAACTCACCAATGTTGAATCGTATGAATTCAGGTCTTTATATAATTGATTATTGAGGTTAGCTTTACATTTGAAAAATACTGAAATAGAGCTGGTATTGAACAAATGAAATGAAGCAACATGCATGATATGATAAATCTCTGGGTGAAGGCATTCGTAGTAAAACAAATTAAAAATATATTATTGTGCAAATGGAGTTATGGGTGAAACTGGTTATTGAAATTCAAACCTAAACCTAACCTTTTATTGAATTTATTTTTTATGCAATCACAATTTTGCCAACAGCTCTGAACCTTATTCTAGGATGTTGACAAGCACGGAGTAAAGAATCTGCCACTCCTCAGTACAGAATGCCTCAGCACCTTCTGTGCTCCTAGATCCTCTCTTAGAAGCTCTGTAGGTCTTCACTGTTGTTTAGGTCAGAGGACCAGGAGGACCAATTTTAACTTTTTGGCAAAGACAGTTAGACTTTTATTTAAAATCCCCCAAGACATAATGCAGTCCTTGATGATTTCCTGCCAAGATTCACAGGCACAGAGACTATAGAATATAAACTATAGAACTGCTTCCAGTCATACTTCCAGTACTATCTCGCTCACTTTAAGAATAGTTTGTCGGTATGGCGGTGAAGTTCTAATTGTATGCTCACAGACTTTAAAATGCTGCTTTTTATTTGTGCCTAACCGTTATTCTTACAGTGTGGGGGCTAAATATATTTGCGTCCTGTTCCAGACAGGTTAATTACAAATCCTGTTGTTTTAAACTTAATTTTTAATAGCCACTTCCTGATTTCAGGAGGTCAGCACTTTGTTTTACAAAATTGTATATAGTTAGTTTGTGTATTCTAAATTGCCGTCATGTTAATGATGTACCGAACTTATATAATCTGAAAATATAAATGGACGTTGCATCAGTAATTGGGACTTTCTATATTTAAAATCTTACACGGATTGTTACATGTTACAATTATCCCACTGCTGACCCTTTAATGCTTGGATTATACAATAATATTCTGATTCTCAAGCAACAAGGTTGGTCTGGAGTCTGTCCTGGAATTTGTTGGAAACAAGTGAAAGTGCTCTCTAGGTCAGATGCCAGTTGCAGGCCTCACAGACTGGGGTTCAAATACAGGTAATCAGAAACAGATTTTCAGCAGCCGGCTATTATAGTGCCTAAAAATTATACCCTCTGGAAATACAGGTAGTCCCTTTTACAGTGGTCCAACTGAGCAATAATTTTACTTTATGATGACAATCTGAAACATTAAAAAAAACATTTAGCAGAATTTTCAGAGGACAAGCGACATGCAGTACAATACTGTCCTGCACTCTCCCATGCTAAACGAGGAAATCAGCAGTGCGTGATCTGCGGCCAGGCGCCACACACACACACACACACACACACACACACACACACACACACACACACACACACACACACACACACAAGGTCACATCACGACTAGTCCTACTCGGATCAGTATAATTTAGCGTAATCAATTAGCCTAATGTATGCTTTAGGTGGAACGAAGCCAGAGCACCTGGAGTAAACCTACATGGACACAGAGAGGACATGTAGACTCTACAAACAACAAACCCAGGCCGCTCTACCCTGGGATCAAAGCCTGGACCTTCTTGCTCTGACCTGAAATCCACCAAGCCACCCCACCACCCTGTGGGCAATGTGGTAGTAATTATATATCATAACGATAAACACATTTTCATAATATATTTGCCCACCCCCAGGCTATGCTATGATACATAAAGTATATAATAAAGTATCTCCACGGTTTACGATAAATTCAACGTATTGATTTGTCTGAAAGTATACCCATCATAAATCATGGAAAACTTGTAATCACGCTTTCGTTTTACTAATGAACTGAAAACTCATTAAAATAGTATTATTTTCAGCTTTATTTACATATTTTATCCTACAAACATTCAAGCAACAAAATAAAAAAAATGAGTAGGCCTAGTTCTCATTTTTCCTTGTAGAACAAATTTGATGGGGATCGGACTACATTCGAAAAGTCCTTACACATATTTTCCTTCAGATTTAGGTCAGTCACATTCCTATTCCTTCCCATCCTTAAAATACTGTATTTCTTTAGTGGTAAGTTTGGTTGAATCCTAGGCTCACCTTCAGCTGTCTAGCAGATGGTTGCAGTTCTTTTTTTCCAAGAATATGGGTGTACTTCATTTCCCTTCAGTTCTGACCATTTGATCAGTGTTGCCCGAAGAAAACTATTCACAAACATGATGTTACCTCCATCATGCTTCACAATAGGTATGGTATATTTTGGGTTTGCTGTGTGCTGTGATTGGGTATTGATAAACAGTGCCTAGATTTTGATCTTTTGCCACATTAGAAATGCATATATTGTGTGGCACTTTCCGTATAAGCTTCTTTCTTTCTGCCCTATCAGTCAGGCCCGCTTAGTGTAAAGCGTGTGAACGTTGCTGTCACACACACGGATCCTTCAAAGTTGCCGTTTTGCCATTGGGCTCTTGTTGGATTGGGCTTGATTATCCACATTGCAGGGACTGCCTAATTAATTGCGTGGTCCAGTGTTATCAATGGATCTATTTGACTGGAAACATGTGACACGTGGCTTGCTTTGCTGCGAAGGTAGTTGCCATGTTGCAGCTCTCTTTTTTTTTTTTTAATTTTTTTTTATTTTTTTTATTTCCTACGACTAAATTATTAGTGTGTGTCACCAAAATCTGATCGGATTTCAAACTCACTTTAAAATCACTTTCTAATAGTGTTTATTTGATGCAGTTAATAGACCCAGACAAAGTCCGCTGGCCAGTGGAATCAGCTAGGCAGTGTGTGTTTGGACAGGTGTTCTGCCTTGGCCTTGATTAAACAGTAGGAGAGTGGCATGAGGACAACAGTACACGCTCTGTCCATGACTGTGTCCATATTCCAGCACTTAAAAGTACAGAATATCTGCACGTCAGTGCTGCTTTGTTCTTTGTGCCGTTTGGTGCAGTGAGAAGGTGAAATGCATGTTTAGATACGTGTGCATATGTTGCACAGAATATGTAACATGTAAATATAAATATGTATTTATAGATAGATACATGTACAGTCGATTCTGGTTAATGGGACCACATCGGGACGTGATCGTTTTGGTCCTTATAACCGGCTAGTCCGATTAAACGAACATGCCCTATGTTACAAGACATGATGTGCTATAATTTATGTAACATATTAAATGTTTATTAAACCTTTATTGTGCCATTTACACGTATAGCGAACGTACAAACAAGAACTACTGTTGCTTACCAACTTTGTTCATTGAAAAATACATTTGCAA
>JAUZST010009541.1:0-12921 GCA_034779995.1 Parotocinclus haroldoi | reverse complement strand
GCATGTCTTTGGACTGTGGGAGGAAACCGGAGTACCCGGAGTAAACCCATGCAAACACGGGGAGGACATGCAGACTCTGTGCTACCCACCAAGCCACCTGGTTTATTTTAATGAATGAGATAATATAATAATACATCATTACTTTAACCTTTGATTACGAAGATAATATAATAATATGTAATAATTATAGGCTGTACATAATTTATCGATATGTTTTACAAAACCAATGACAAAATCTAATATTTTAATAATTAAAAAGTATATATATATATATATAGGAGGTAATGCAAATAAACAAGTAATGATTTTTATATTTGTATGATCTCAGGTAATCCTGGTCTCGATCTTGATTTGGACTCAACTACAAAAGTCTTCGTCTTGCCTCAGATTAGGCTCTAGTCTACTCCTGACTACAACACTGGAACTTGTGGACTTGCTGTTGCTAAAAGCTCCATTTGTGTGTTGTATCATCATAAAAATGAGCATACTTCCCCACTTTTAACTATCGTGTGCTGACTGGGATGTTGGAAGATTTTCTTGGCTCCAGGACTGCTGTCAGAATACAAAGCATCATGGAGCCCAGGAGGTGACAAGATATTTTAAATGAAAATCTGTCTGCGTTCACCAAGAATCTACAGCTCGATCATCTGGCAGAACAATAAACAAAACATGATTTACAAATCTACACAAAAAAAGGTGTATTGAGCAAAGAATGAAGCTACTGACATCACCACCCCAGCCTTCAACTAACATTGTCTTTACCCAAAGTGACTTATATAGTGCAATCTGACAACCCAAGCAATTGTAGTTTAAAGGTGTTGGTCAAGGACCCAGCAGTGGGAGGATTTGAACCCCAGAACTTCTAGCTCACAGTCCGGTACCTTAACAAGTAAGCCTCACAGTACCAACCTCAACCTGAACTCTGCAGTGAACATAGGGATGAACAGAAATTCCACAAGTGAAGATCCTGGTCCGAAGAGATTCTGGATTGAGTAGTGTCTCATTCCTTGGTCTTTATCTCTTTAGTCCTTTGACGGCCAACGACAAATTTGTCCCATACTTTTAAATGGATGCCAAATTTGATTGAACAACCTGTGATCCTGAAAGGGTTAAAAAATGCCTCAAGTGTTTCTTTCTTAGCTCTTTCAGGACCGTATGTTTTTTCAGTCCCATATGGCTTCCATTTAAAAGCACAGGACATGTATGCTGCTTGGTCCTCAAAGGGTTCAACGTTATAGGAGGTGACTCAGAGCCTTGATGTCTGCCTAGACCTGCAAAAAGTGCGAATGCTAAAATGCCATAAAGACATTTCTCATAGCCTCTCATTTTTCTCATCTGCCGTAGTTCTGGAGCTGGCATTATATATTAGACAAATGACAGACACTTCAGCCTATGGACATCTTGATTACTCATCCTGCACCTCAATCTGTGTGTTTAATGGGGAAAAGGGAAGGAAGGAGCCAAGGAAATGAGGGCTATTAGAGAGCGATGATGCAGACAGAATGGTTTTTCCTGTCATCTGTCAGTCTGTAGAGGCTAAATCATTTAAAAGCAAGCAATTTAGAGTGGAAAAGACAACGTTAAAATATCACCAGAGCAAAACGTCATATTTAATTGAATGATTTGCTCTGGAATTACATTCACGCAACTTTCACCCATTGCTGTATGGTGTAGATCAACCAAGGCTTGCTCCGAAGTTTATTTCGGCACTGTAGCTATGAAGCTAACGTAGCAAACAGATAATGGAGCTTGATTACATTAACAACATGCTTACAGACCTAAAGATTCGTTTACTACTGTTTAGATTAGATTCCATGGGTCAGTTGTTAGTCATTTCTGATTCAATTCCAAATTTGTTGCATGGAGACGGTTTGTAATTAACGGAAAGTAATATTGCCACACAGTCTGTATTTATAGTACAAGGACTTTACATGTTACATTAAAACTCACCTCTTTTCTTGCTTGTGCACAGACGCTTGGATATTTTGAGTGCCTACCAAACCAAAAACTGTGAAATCAAACAACCCAGTTATTGTTTTCTGTTCTTTCTAGATTTCTATTGCCCATAATCTGATCTGAGTAACATCAAGCATGGCTTCCCCTGGATCCGTGAGGGTGTTGAAGCCAAGAAATTGTTTTTGGCTGCACAGACCAGCAAATCCCTGCATCGCCCACTAGCCTCAAAGAGAAGGGCTGAGTGGATAAACATTATAATTTTTGTATTCTTTTTCTTGGCAAAGCACAGCTTGACAAAAACTGTGAGTGTCCAAATATTAGACCTTACATGGTAGTATGTTAATCTAATGTTTGGTGTCGTACAACCATATACTACTTCAAATATTCAGATGTGTATTTGGACTGTGGAAGCCTAGCGGTTAAGGTACTCGACACTGGACCTCATGGTCCAGGGTTCAAATCCCATCTCTGCCAAGCTGCCACAGTGAGGCCCTTCAGCCACAATTGTTTGAGTTGTAAGACTGTATGAGTTGTAAGTCGCTCTGGATAAGGACGTCTGCTAAATGCCGTTAATGTAAACTACTTGTTTGCATGATAGGGTTAATCATAAATTACAATTTCCATGAATCAAATCCACAAACCCAGGACGTTACCGTAATGATGCATAGTCCCTCGAGTCCTGTTGATGCCAAACTGAGTCAGGCTACTTTCACAAAACCCTGTTCTTTACATCCAGTACACGATTATTGCCGCTGGAGAGACCGTTCTAACCAGTACGCCATCGTGCCGCCCTGACCCCGTTTAGTTACGAGTTTTTCACTGCGTTATTACGGAGAATTTGTGCTCATAAAACAACGCAAAACTAGATTCAGGAAGAAATTAGGTTATACAGTGTTTCAGTATTAACAAAGTTTAAAATGCAAAGTTTAAAAATGTGCAATTTTTTTTTTAAACTTAAACTTTCAGTCCAACGCAGATGCCACTTTATACACGATATGAACAGCTAGAAATGTGACTCCTTTTACATTTGGTCCTTTCACGTGTTTTGCATCTGGACTCTGATTTGAACCACATGCATTTACACCAGTTAAAGGTGTCTCGAAGCCAGACAGACTGGAATTAGATCTCTGTACCCTGTGACATATGGCAAACACCTTATTATACTGGAGCACCTGCTTACTGATTTATTAACAGTCTGCATTTTTAAAATGTTATTCATATACCAGCTTTATCCCAGGTTATGGGTGGGTACGTACGGTGTATGGTTAGGTGTCAGGGTCTATCCTGCAGCACAGGCAAAGAACCTACACACACACACACACCATGGGACATAAAACCTAATTTACCCAACTCTTGTCTTTGCAATCTGGGAGAAACCCACACAGACATGAAGAGTAAAGATGTGAAGGACTGTGCGGCCACAGTGCTAACTCATGCTCCACCGCAGGGTCTGTGATTTGACCTGTTCTCTTAAACTTAACTGAGCTAAGAGAAAGCAGCAAGTGTAGATTTGAATGTTTAGAAGCAAACATCCACTTTACTGGTCATGTCCTCGCTTGCTCGTTAGCTCAAGTTCTTACTCGGTTGTTGTGTTTAGAGACTTTTGTGCAAGTTCCTCATGCTTGTGTGGGTGACATTACGCTGCGTATTCGTACCAAGCTGTAAATGGTGTCCCTAAGTGTATGAGCCTGTCCTATTGTAAGTAGTACTCCTTTGTACGTCTCATTACTACCTGTATATTCACTCTAACCTATAACTATATAAACTGGTTTTCAAGTATTGTCTGACTGATCTTCCATGTTGTTCGTAATACTGTCTGTCAATGCATTTTCCATCAATCAAAAGTATCAAGTATATCGTATCACCCTCTTAAGTGGTACAGCTCTCTGCTAGACAGGATCGTAACACAAAGGTACTGCATTTTATATAATTATTGTGAATCAATGCATTGAGCTTTTCATCTGTATATCTGATGCATTTACAAATCGTTTGCACACAGTTTCCTCACAAAAAAACCCCTTTGTATTTACAATCCTTGCATGTTTTTGTTACTACGATAACCACACAGAACGTAACGCGGTCGTTAAACGGCGTATCCATCGGCATATTCTTCATATTGAAGAATATCCCCCTAATGTTTGTGAACAGCGTAACTGAGCCTTGCTCAAGGACCTAACAGTGGCAGAGATGGGATTTGAACTCTCAACCAACAGGTTCATAATCCACAGTACTTAACCGCTAAGCCACCGCACACCCAGTTCACACCGAGAAGCTCCAGTAGAAAAATAACGAAGCAAACACTGCACCTCAGACATCTCCTGGCTGTTTGGCTACAGTTGGGGAACAAGACAGATGAGCTATCTCTTTAAACTGAGTATTGGCTGAACAGAATGCAATGTGCATATGGTGTTTGGACACACACATTGAAAACACTCAGACCAGAGGAAGCTTGGAAAATAAAGAATTTCCGCCTGTCTGTCTCCTCAGTCTGCCAGCAGTAGCACTTCGGGAGCTGAGTAACAACTTCAAGAACGACTGAACCAGAGAGCGAGAGAGGATCAAATCGTCTTTACAGTCCAACACAGATGGCAGGAGACTCGTGTGGGTCATCATGTCTAATTCTGCATAAACCCCACAGCATCAGACTCCAGTCATAACCATATTAACGAAATATTTCAGCAGTTTCATCTTAAGCGTTCGAAATAGCCCTTTAAATAATCTCCCTGTACTGACAAGAAATAAAATATGCAATAAAATAAAAACATAAAATGAAATATAAACGGAATGATTTCATGAAACAATATATTGCTGATGTTTTCAGACATTCGAGCAGACGTCTGGACACCAGTTAAAAATGACTGTTATGATGTTATTACTTACATGGAGTAAAACCCATTTACTTGACATGTTGACGCCAAGCATGGTTTCTCATTGTGGGTTTCAATGAGTCATCGACAACTCACGTTCTTGAAATTTAAGCAAAGCAAAGCCGTGTTGCTACTAATCCAGCACGCTGTTACACTTGTAAATTGTAAAGAAGTGTATGTAATGATCTCAATGTATGTTAAGTGAACCATTTATAACTTGATTCTGAAAAATATATGAATATATACAGCCATGAATCAAAGTACATGTCAAACAAATGTTCAAATGAATGCCCAGACCCAGCACAATAGCCAGAGCATCCCGCTCCCTCCACCATTAGAACAGATATGCATATATAGATCTATTTCTTAGAACAGAATCAGAAAATAGAGTAAATTTGGATGCGGTATCATAAAACAACTGAAAAAAAATCAACACCGTCTTCTATAGGTTACAGTGGTAAGTATTTAGTGTTAGCTCCCATGGAGCACTAGCAGCATGTGGCAGCTTCATCGAGATGCCAAAGTCACTCTTACAGTCCATTCCTACAGTCTGATCAGGAATGACCCCTTTGGAAGAATGGGAACAGGATGAAACGTCTAATATATGCTAAAGCTCACAAAGACTAGAATGAAAATCAATGGAAGAGAGGATTCCAGAGCGTTGAATGTTAACATGTTTTGGGTCTAATTGCAGACGGTAGATTTTTAAAGTGAGGGTCAGAATTTTGTACTGTATATGATGGATTAGTGGTTGAGATACTGGACCAGAATGTCCAGGGTTCAAATCCCACCTCTGCCAAGTCGCCACTATTTGGTCCCTGAACAAGTCCCTCAACCCGACGTCTGCTGCACGACTAAACATAAACGTACTCAGTACAATATCGTCGAATTACTGTCAGTAAGTGCTCACTGACAAGCCTCGGACTTAAAGAGGAGCTTCAGCCAAGTCAACTGGATACAACGATTTGTCCCTTATAAATGTGGCTTGCCTCACAGCAAGAAGGTCCTGGGTTCAAGCCCAGGGTGGAACGGCTAACATGCGTGTTAGGTTCAATGGTGTCTCCAAAAGTGGCCCTTATTGTGTGACTGTGTGCATGACTATGTGTGTGTGTTTGTGCCCTACGATAATTGGTGCCCCTTATAGGGTTGCTTTTGCCCAGAGTTGCCTGGTGGGCACTGGCTGGCTCGGGACCCTGTGTGGATTAAGCGTAGCATAATGCAAAAATAAATTTCTCCCATATCAACTATGAGAACCTACTTTTCACTTACCATCTAATACATCCCAGAACATGTGCTGTTTTTTTTACTTATTCATTTTGTGTGTGATGGAGGTTTTGGCAAATCGGTTGTTACATAAGCCCCTGATTTAGACGTCCCTGTATATTATGTGAGAGAGAGAGTGAGAGAGAGAGAGAGAGAGAGAGAGAGAGAGAGTGGGCGTCCCCTCTCTGGAAGTCCTATTCCAACAGCTAATATTGCACTTAATGAGGAGCCATTACGGGGGCCGGAAATGGCTGACGAGACAGGAGAGCTGTGTTCACAGTGCTGCCTCTGCTAATGTGAATATATGGAGTGTGTGCAGACCACCTCAGCTTTGTTCATTCTATCACTAAGGGTGTGTGAGAGGGACTTACATTCCTGTCTGGTAAACGGCATGCCAGGTCATGAGAGTGAGGTTTGGAATGACCAAATCAGAGGCTGTGGGCTCTGAACCCGAAAGTTGTGTTGAGACTGGACTGAAAAATTCTTTCACACTGTTCATCAGCAGATCTAAAAAACAATACTGCTGCTTAAGGAGAAACTACCAAATACTCTGTCCAGTCTGGACTGGGCTGTACGACGATAGGTGCTTATGACTGATATTCTGATTGGACTTGAGTGGATTGATTAATTAGCTTATCTGCTAAGTTTAATGATGCTGATTGAAAAGGATGTTTACTGCACATTAGTCAGTTATACTTTTTATGCTACTTTAATGTAAACGGAAATAGGATTTTCACAAGAAAACTGAGTGCAAATACACGTAAATGTATCGTGTAACATGAGACATCACTAAAAAAATCATTGGAGGCCTAAACGGAAATGTGCAAAAATGACAGAAAATACAGTAAATGTACTGTTATGATCCTGTGAAGAGTTGATTGAAATAAACAAATAAATAAATAAATAAACAAATCCATTGATGTATTACAGACAACATGAAGCATAGACAAATACAATAAGAAGCAGATACAAATAAGCAGAGGAAAGCCGTCCACACAAACACAACGCAAAATCGTGTCTAAACACATCAACCGAGTTAGAACAGTCTCTAGTCCAAACGTGACTAACCAAGCAAGTGAGCACACAAACGGTAAAGTGGTTACACACCCACAAACAAAAGATGGACTTGTGCTCTTAAACTCCCGCCTCTGCTCGTGAATATGCAGCATGGATTGGCTGTTGAGGGTCACAGGATGTTTAAGGCAACAACAACTGGAGTTAAAAGACTTTATATAGACAGATTTTTATTTGCTATTACTCCTTTTATAAATGTTGAGACCTAGGGTGTTAAAGCGAATGGACGCTGGTTGGATTGGACGTTAAACGGGGCATGCAGGAAATATCATTTCTACACGCGTCTTCAATGATAGCACTCCCATAAGACGAGCTTAAGATTCAAAGTTTCTACTGGGTTGCATTTTCTACAAACCTCCTACATAGCTGGTCATTATTCATAAACTGGGATGCCCGAGCTTTGGCCCTGGGTTTGGGTACCAGCAGTGTCTTGATGGGGGAATCCTCTAGAAAAGAAGGATGCTGCTCAAAGCACATCAATCTGCAATCTGTCATAAATTGTCAGTTCGACAATTAACTTATTTGACCATCACTGTGCAGAATATGAAAATTACAATGAACTTCAGGGGTCAGGATTAAACCAGCCAAAGTATCGACACAAAAACACTGCAGGACTGTGGTAGCCAAGTGGTACTGGAGCCAAGGTACTGGACTCTGGACCAGAAGGTCCAGGGTTCAAATCCCACCTCTGCCAATCTGCCACAGTTGGCTCCTTGAGCAAGAGCCTTAACATACAATTACTTGGATTGTAAGACTGTATGAGTTGTAAGTCGCTCTGGATAAGGGCGTCTGCTAAATACCGTTAATATAAATGTAAAACACACTTAACAGGAAACCTTAACAGAATCATTCTGCAAAAGCGTGCTTTATGACAATAAAAATAACAGATAGCAAAACATAAATGCTGTTAGCAATTACAGAGAAAGACACTGTGCCAAATCCCAGAAATACCATTTATGGTCAATACTGCACATCCCTACTGGCATGCGATTAAATATAAACGTTTTCTTGTTACTAGAATTGAAACCTAATTCTGAAGAAAGATATTAACGCTGAGAGTGGTGTAGACAGATTGTGATGGTATCTGTGTTCGACAGGCTGCTTACCAATCAGATTTCAAACGCGCACATTTAATTTCTCTTTCTCTGGACTCACTGGTGCTTCAGTCACATTAAATAAATAACCAGCTGCATGCTGTGGGCCGTGGAATGACTGCTTCAGAGCTGCATTGATAGAGGAAGACAGACGGCTGAAGGTGTAGAGATAGATGGCTACAGAGAGAGAGATTCAGGCAGAACTCAGTCAGGGAAGATTTAATCTGGTCTGAAGGACACCTTCAGATGGCCCAGGAAGAGATGTGGGATAGTTATATATAAATTCAGAGCATCTAGGATACCAGCATTCGCTTGGCAATCCCACTGCAATCACACTGAATGTGGGATTTAGGAAGTTCTGCATTTTTTTTTGCACAAGGCTGAGTGATCAAGTTCCAGAATTGGAATTGGAAGTTGTCACATCCGGCACATCAACCATTTTTATGATATATATAACGCAAGACTGTATCTAAATCGTTCTAAACCAACGATATGTCTATGACGCTGCAGTGCTGAGACTGATGCATCACTTAAATAGTACCTAATATCTAATACCTTATACCTCTGGGGGTCCAGGGGACAACAGAGTATGCAGAGGAACAGATGGACTACAATGGACTACAAAATCTCCTTTTCTCTTTTCGAGACAGTTAACATTGACCTGAAGATCAAACATCAGCTGTAAAATCATTAGGTGTAGGTGATTTGAACTTGTATAGGGTTGCCCAAAAAGGGGCTAGAACCAGGCCTGCGTTCTACCACTGAACGGGGTGCTTCACTTATCTGCTTCATTAAAGCTGAGCAAGTTAATGGCAGGAAAAGTACAAGCAAAGGAACTGTTTTCCAGCATAAATTCAAAACCAATCACTAAGGAACGTTAAGTCTTAAACTCTGCTTTTTAAAACTTACTTACTCTTTTTAAGTTACATCAGGAATACACACAACAGCAATCCTAACACAACAGCAGACCTAACATACTGGCCGTTCCTCTACAAAGGTTCAGCAATGAACAAAGCCACTGTTTGGCTTCAAATAAATTGCGCTCTGGGTTCAAGTTATTTGAACTGATTGGTGTATCAAACACCACTGCCTTCACATTTCTATGCTCCCCACATCACTACCCTGTTTGCACACTACGTAATCACAGTTGTTTCACAGTCATTTTTCAAGCCCTGTTCCCCAGTGTCACGTCGCAAAGCATTATTTGTTCTACGTGGACGTAGAGAACCTTCTCCCATTGTTTCCTCATTAGTTTTGCTTAAATGACATCAATCTGCAATCTGTCAGAAATTGGCTGCCATTACAGACAGCTCGACAACTAACTTATCCGACTATCTGCAAACTTATAACGTCGGGGGCGAGCTGTCCAGACAGGATTAAACCAGCCAAGGTACCAGCACAAAAACACACTCCGAAAACAGAATCATTCTGCAAAAAAAAGCTTTATGACAAGAAAAGTAACAGTTAGCAAAACATAACAGATGCTGTCACCAATTTCGGCGAAAGACACTGTGCCAAATCCCAGAAAATACCACTTATGGTCGATATTGGACACCCCTATTGGCCTGTGATTATAATTTCACAGTCATTTTTTAAGCCCTGTTCCCCAGCGTCACATTGCAAAGCGTTCTTTGTTCTACGTCCGCGTACTCAGCACTTTCCCCCAATATTTCCTCATTCGTTTTTTTTTTGTGTTTTTCTCCTCATTTTCCCTTGTCATGCTCCTCCCATTCCTGTCTTGTTTGTTATTGCTTGTTTACTCTCTCTCTCTTCAGGTTTTTCCCAGTTTTCAGCCACTGCTCCTTCACACTGCCCTCTGCCATGTCCTATTGTCCACTGCATGCCTCTCTGTTTACTGGGACGTTCACTCAAATCGTACCAGGGGCATAATTTCCTCTTAGCTCTAGTTTCCCGTGCATTTTTGGGTTGCTGTCTCACTAGGATAAATTGCTTGTATTAACCTGCTCTTATTGGGCTCCGTCTATGTGTGTGCGCTTGATTCTTCACAATAAGACCGTAGGGTTATATGAAACTGAGTCCTTAGATCATGTTATACGGGCTTGAGGTTGAAGGTAGCAGCACCTTTTTGCCTCCCTCTGCTGGTCGGATGTGGCTCAGTCCAAAGCCTGACAGTTTAATTAACGTTAGAATAATTATCTCATATGATGATTAGGCTATATGGTAAGTATTTGAATAGTGCAAGACTAATGGTCACGTGGATCAATTCTTTAGACAATAATTGTTACATTTATTCATACATCCATGGATTACAAGATCAATCCGTAAGTTTTGTTTTATAATATATACTTAAATACACTCACATTTCCAACTCTGGGCTTTAAGGCTTGCCCACACAGAATCAATGTCTTTCCCATATAATGACGTAAGGAACCATGCAGTGTGCTAAATAATGTGTGGCTTAGTGTTTCATAATGGCTGTCATTTCAGGTGTATAAAGGTAATAAAGATGGGGCGGGTGTGATGCTAACAGGCACTGTTACCATAACACACTCAGACATGTGCATGCATGCAAAGATTGGCTCACTAAACGTAAGGACATTTAACACAAGGTGTGTGTGTGTGTATGTGTGTGTGTACATATTTATATAACACTGTGAGGACTAAAATGTCCCCACAAAGACAGAAAGATCTGACAATTTGGTTTGTTTGTTTTTTTTTCGTTTTTTTTTTTTTTTACAGAATCTACAACTTTTACTTTCATATATTAAAAAAACGAAAAGAGTTTAAACATTTGCTTTAGGTTACTGACGTTAAGGTTCGTGTTATGGTAGGTGTAATAATAATTATCTAAAGTAATCATTCTACAAATGGAAAGCCTCCACCAGGATAGTGAGCCAGACACAAAATGACAAATTTGATTCGAAAAACTAAGACCAAAGGTTTGCTTTACATTACTGAGGTCTAGGGTTCATGTAGGTGCAGCATTAGTGAGCTCCAGTAATCTTTATGTCAGTGGGAAGTTCTCTCTGTGATTAGAAAATATGGCAGTTCTGTTTTTGCCCCTTTTCACTTCTTTAATTACTTTTTCACAAAACGTTAGCTTTTTTATGAGCCAAATTATTTGCTTTAGGTTGCCGAGAAGACGAAATGGTTTAGCGGTAAGTGTAGCCTTAATAAGCTACAATAATTACATCGACAGAAGATCCTCATAAGGATAGCGCGACTGATGTGTGTGTGTGTGTTTGTAGGTCGGCTCACCGGCAACAGGAAGCATTTTTTTATTTTTTGAAAATTGAAACTTTTTTTGGAAAAAAAAAAAGACCCAAAACATTTTCTTTATGTTACTGAGGTTCGGATTGAGGTTAGATGTGGGAGAAGAATTATTTAGCAAGTGTAATACCATATTAAGTGAATGGAAAGTCCTCACAATGATATAAAAGCAAACACCTGTGTGCGCGTGCGTGCGTGTGTGTGTGTGTGTGTGTGTGTGTGTGTGTGTGTGTACGCCCTGAGTAAGTGAAAGTTCTGCCCAGCAGCATCTCTTGCTTAATCGTCTTTAGTCATGGAGCCCCAATACAAATCAGTAGGTGCCCATTTTGCCAAATTGACATGACCCCCACACAGTACAGGACCTGAGAACAGCCCTTCTCTATTCTGCACTGCAGTCCCCACTCACATGCTACTCAAACAGACTGATCTCGGACCAGTTTTATTAAAGAAAAGGGCGTTTGATATTCCTATCCTAAGTGTATGAGGGAACTGCTGGATGTTGCTGAGCTGTCGAAAGTCAGCATGTTCAGAAGCATTCATAATCCATGAATAAAATGAAGAGCAGCAAAGAAGTGTGCAGATCCTGTGTAGAGCAGATTAGGACATATCCTACCAGAAACCACTAAACATAACCATTCTGAATCCTGCGTCACTATCTGGACGTCTCATGGATGGTTCGATGGATGTCGCAGCAGAAACTGAGACTCATCAGTCCAGGCAGCAGTTTTCCCATCTTCTATTGCCCAGTTTTGGTAAACCAAATTGTATTAATGTTCTGAGCTGACATGAGTCATCTTCATCTTGCAATCTTAGATTCCTAAACACACTTGCACATGCTCGCACGTGATTGGCAGATTACATATTTGGCTTCACCAGCAGTTGAGCGGGTGTACCTGATCAAGTGTCCCGGAGGATGCATTTTGTTTAGCCCTGAGACACATTGGTATTCAAAATCACGATCTTTCCTAAACACAGAGTAAAATTACAAACTCATAAACTGAGCTTTTATTACGAGTTTACCAAAACAAACCCGACTTCACAGAGATCTAATTAGAGTGCACTGAGGTGGGACTAACTGGATGCTGATTTAGTTCGACATCCAATGTGAACGCGGATTAAAACGCAGTCATGAAGACACGTTTAGTTAGGATTCCTGCCTTTAGAATGACAAGCAGAAAGAATGACAGGAGTTCAGATAAGCTTATTTAATACTCTAACATTATTTCAAGGATAAACACTGATAAAGGAAAATAAGTACTGGGTAACGCTAGCCCAGATGGCACAGATGAACCCAGAAGGATTTCTCATGCTGCACAAGGCATCAGTATTGGATAATAAACTCTGTGTTCCTAACCCAGTAATAACTACATTTTCTCTTTTCCCTCAGAGCTGATGTTCTGTGCTGGTTCCGGTACCGCGCGCCTGGATGATCTTCC
>JAUZST010009540.1:0-12921 GCA_034779995.1 Parotocinclus haroldoi | reverse complement strand
CCAAGGTTGCATATCAACACATGGCATGTTCTTGTCGATAACACAAATATGTATTATTTTGATACATGCCCCAGCAAGTTGTTTACAAGCTATTTTCTTGAAGAGTAAACAAGATCAAATTGTAAAGCAGAGAAGCAAAGCAAAATGATTGTAAAGCAAAAGATTGTAAAGCAAAATGATTGACAAATGGCTTGCATACCCACAGGTTAATGCTTTCAATAGTAGGGCTTGAATAATGTAAGCAGGTAATCTAGTCATTGAGAAACGTGCACTATGAAACTAGATATAAATATTATTTATAGGCCATTTTGGCCATACACTTGAATGACAAACTGGTTCGAATTGGTTTCTTGGTTTTCTGAGAGCTTTACTCCTGCTCACTGCACTATGCAGCAGAAAATGAAATATTTTAAGTCTGCACAAGTAAGAAGGGTGTTCTATTGCGTCTCTTAACGTCAAGTCAAATTTATGTATATAGCACTTTTTTACAGTGGACCTTTGTCTCAAAGCAGCTTTACAACTGTCCAGGGACACAGCCTTAATTGAGCATGCCTAGGTTGACAGTGGAAAGGAAAAAACATGCTAAATGTTAAAAGGCAGAAACCTTCAAAGAACCAAGATTCAGGTGATTTAGAAACACCAAATCATATTGGAATGTGTGAAGAAACCTAATGCTGTTTCTTATAAAAACATTTAAAATTTGGATTAAGCGGCGTCAATGTGTTAACAGCTGTATTTGTGTATTGATACTGAGAGAAGTGACAATAAACATGATCAAACCTGACTACATTCTACTCATTGGCTGTGTTGCCTTATTTACCTTGGGGGGAAAAAAAGAAACTGCAGTTAACACAAACTTGAGCAATTAAATATTTCCATTTTTTGATATTGTAATCAGGACATTGTGAGCGTCAGAAAGGATAATGCAAGACTTTGTGCCCTACCACACTACACTAACCGCTTTCACTGATTCATACTGTAATGTCCTTTAAGCATTGAGTCACCTTCATGTGTCTCATTTCAATAAAGCCAAGGTGAAAGTCTGCTTGGTTGCAGATTTTTTTAATCACAAGTGCTAATCAGAATTTGCATACTATCTTGTTCTTGTCATTAGTGTGCCAAGCATAGGTCATAGTAAAACACCTGCACCGTACAGTGAGGGAGATTAAAACTTTGACATCTGGTCACTGACACCTATAATGCAGGGTGAAATGAATACATTTCTTCATTAAGACTGACGATTTCAATGCAAGTTAAAAGTAATGAGGAATACGAACCCAGCATATAGAGTAGTGAAAGGTAAAAGGTCATGTTTAATGGTCACATAGTGCCTTGTATGCAGTCAGGGGACAAGTGACTGAGCTACCGCTGCTCACAATTATGGCCAGATTACATCACAATTACAGGTTCTAGTCTGAGAAAAAATGTAAAAAGCACTAAAAAATGCAATGGATAGTAAAGCATGTTGCTTGCCCTTGTAATTAACCCTTTTGAGAACAAAACCTTTACAATGGCACTGCCCAGTAATGAAAACAAGAGAGTTTGTTCCACCCCCTCTTTCCTCAACACCACATGATACTAAGGAAATAGCAAAAACAAGCACCTGGCTTGTCAATGTGGGTCATTTATTTCTAGTGTATTTGTCGGTTTGTTTTGGGGTCTATTGTTCTTAGTATGCCTAGATTGTGCTGAAAGAAACAATACTAGACTCCTACATAGAAAGACCTTGTAATATTAATTTTATATAAAAGGCAAAAATAAACAACAATATCACTGTTATTCTGGCTTTGTGGACTAGTGTCCCATAATAATGCATATACATGTATAACAATGATCATACCTTACTAGAAAAAGGCTTTGCAGAAATCTATACACAATTTTATTGCTGATTTAGTGAATACTGTACTCTGTAGATCTATAATTACAGACTGTAGTTGACCACAGTGAACTTTGTTTACTCTCTTTACTTTGTTCTATAATAAAACAAACATCCACAAATCAGGTACTATTTAGGTTTCGTTTCACTCAGCACTGCAGTGACACTGATGTGGAGTGTTAGTGTTTGTTGTACTAATGCGAGTGCATTAGACCCAGCAGTGCTGCTGGAGTTTTTAAACACCTCAGTGTCACTGCTGGACTGAAATCAGCCCACCATTCCAAAATGTTCAGCCATAAGCATCCTGTGAGTCTGATGAAGGATTAGTGGATGGCTAACATAAAATGTGTAACAACAGATGGGCTTTACATCTACATGTAGTAAGATGAGCAGTGCTATGTCTTGTCCACTCATACCAGTTCAACACGAACTAAAATATCACCACATCAGTGTCACTGCAGTGCTGAGAATTATCCACACCCCAAAAATATCTGGTCTGTGGTGGGCTTGGAGAACAGAGCAATAGGAACGAACAGAGTATGTACACATAACTGCATAACATGGTTATTGCAGTTATTACATACAGTTTTAATTCTGTATGTACAGAATACAGTAATAAGTAAGTCTTAATAGGTCAATATAACATTAATTTAGGTATGTGAAACATGTTTGTAATGTAATATGCTTTGCAATGGGAAACACTGTAGCAGCATGTTGGGGCTCTAACAAGCCAGCAACACAATAGTAAAGTGTGAGTGCCAATAGATGGCTGAGTGGACTGGACATAAGAGGTAGACCATGTAAGACTTTTGTTGAAGGCAGAGCAGCCAGCAAAGCCCAACCATTTTCCACATTACTCAAAAAGCTCTGCTCTGTGTCCAAGTCTTAAAATACTGCTCACAAAAATTAGGGGATACCCCAAAATGAAATATCCCCTAATTATTGTGAGCAGTGTAGAATCATCTTTAACAAATTTGTCTAAGATGTTTTAAGTGATTTATAATTTACAGTTAGTGGTGGAAAATTTAACCTCTGGAGTTTTATTTGACCTGCATATTTTGTAAATTCCAGACTCCATAGGAGACCTAGAATGTTACAATTACAAATCAGTGTTCATGCCATGATCAATCCAATAAAAGTCAGCCATCTCAGTCTTTGCATAATAAGAACTGAGATCTTGGCTTGGTATTTAAATACAAATACAATTCTCTAGCCACAAACGAACGATTATTCTTGACAATAAGCTTCTGTCTCTGAAAGGGAGCCATATTAACATTCAATCTTCAGATAAAGTGCCATTCTCAGGCTTAGTCAGTTTCATAATATTGTAATTAGTATTTCACATATCGCATATTCCACCCGTGATGAGATAAGTGCACAGCGCATTTATTAAGATGTTCAATATCTGCATTGCTAATGCCGCAAAATCCACTCAGACTGACAGTTTAATTCAGATTTTAGGGGCTTGTGAATTTATTGCTTTCTGGACTGACTATGATCTGATAAATTGTAAGACTTCAGTATCTTTTCCCCCTCTCTCTTTAGACATCAGAAGAAGAGCAGAAACAAAGAGCCTTTTTGTTGCCATTTTACCTTTTACCATTTTACAAGAGGTGGCAGACGCAATGTGCTGAGCACAAAATGAGCACAGAATGTCATTTTAGTTGATTATGAATAATCTAGATTTTGAACTTAAAACTGATTAACTTAAGTTTTGAATTGATTGAATTTAGCAACAATCCAAGACGGGTTATGCAAGCACCTTTTCAATACTTTAAACAGACTAAGATCCTGATCAGTGTAAACACATTCTAACAGGTTAAGTGTGGTACAAACTTTGTACGACGGGCTTTGAGTTGCCATATTTTGAGCACTTCTGTGCGCAAAGTCAATTCTAATATACTGCACACAAAAAATAGAGGATACTTCAAAATGAAATATTCTGTAATGAAATATCCCCTAATTTTTGTGAGCAGCGTAGCAGATAAAGATAAAGTGCCCTGTTTCGAACTGAAAGTCTAGTCAAACTGGAGATATTTTTCAACATCCAAGCATGCTCTATAACCTTAATAAAAGGAAATTGTTCCCCTTGGCTGACACAGGAAATTGCTGCAGAAAGCAAATGACAGAATTTCTAACCTTAGCCATATGCGAGAACTCTGTTATCAGTAGGTTCCTAACCCGAGGTGATAGAACCAGTGCCTTTATGTGATCACTTGATTGACAGGAGAAAAGAGGTGTCAGGCTGGACTCGAGTCCCTGAATGAGATACAACCGCTTTTGAAGACACCATCCACTATGGCTGTGGGCTATAACTGATTTTATGAAATGCATGCATAGAGAATATACACATTTATAAAAACACAGTACTTACACACGTTATACATTTTCATAATTATTACACACGCACACACACAAAATCACCAACCACTATTAGGCACCTCCGCTGCCCTATAAAAAGACTCTCAGAATCGTTGACTGCTATACAAGCCTCTACGATGCACACCGAGACATTTGTCAGTTGACAGACTTTGGCACTTCATCTGACAGAGTGGTCATTTTGGCAAATTGTCTGCCATCTAGGCCGTCATAACCTGGCTGTTAGAATGTGTTAGGAGCAGTGGTTCTGTGAGGACACATGCACATGGTAAACAGGTTCTGGATGGCCCAGACATACCAGATATGAACATTTGATCCACTGACAAGGATGAGCAGTTTCCACAGTTTAATTTCCCACCATCCAGATACAGGCCCAGCTAGGGAGGAATGTCTTGCACTCAACAATCTCTCAGCAAGAAGTACACTACCCAAAAGTAACCCAAAATGTACACTGCTCACAAAAATTAGGGGATATCCCCACCCACCAAGCTATTATATTTGTTTCTAACATGACACTTACCACTCCTATAAAATTACTTACTGGACAAGTTAAACAAATATATGGACAAAGGGCAAAAAACAAGACTGCTTCAAGACAAAACAATTATCAGTGGGTTGTTATGTACATTGTGTTTAAAAGTCACTGCTGTTGATTGACCTAATGTAATATGTAAAGACAATGCTCCTGCCCACAATGCAATCTCATGTTTTGGCCTGTCCAGATTCTAGTTTTAAACTCTTTAGAAAATGTTTGGTCTCACACAAGCTAGCCAGAAAATGTTTCCAACCTAAACTGTTTGAGTGTTTAAAGCCATGATGGTTGAGTAAAACACTTCTTTCTGCAAACAGGTGTCTACTAGTTCACGGACATACCTTCAGCATTTATAGAAGACAAAGGAGAACGCTTGCATATTAGAAGTGTTTTACTATTAATATGTTGTTAAGTCAGTTAACAGCTTGTTTTTCTAACATTTTTAATCAACACTTCTGCAGTTAGGTACTAAAGGGGGTAAATGGAAAACATAAGTGACAAATAGCTAGTGGCATGTATGTGACAAATATAGGCTATTCATTTGCTGATTTCAAAACTGATGGAGACAGCATATCTGAGCATGCATGTGGTAAGTTATGTCCTTATCATCTTTGGGGCTGATGCAGCGGTCAATCTAATTGGATGTTTAAGCTAGCTAGCTTTCCAATTCCCGCTGGGCAAATGAACATAGTCTAGATTGCCAAACCCTCCAGATGCTCTCCTGGAGATTCCTCATCAAACCTGTATTAAAGAGTTTCTACACATTTTTATGGTTCTTGTTGTCAAAAATGCACACTGCATGTGTTTGTGTCAGTCTCATTTCACTTCATATTTGTACTGCAATTGGTTTAGGTCAATATTGAAACTCTTGTCAGAAACAGTCATACTAGGTCTTGGGCTGTCAGTGTCACTTTTTAGTGTGCTGGCTTGGATGCAATGTCCTTGACCCAGTCTATTACTAACAATGTGGTTTTTTTTTTTGACAAGAATCCAAGAAATACAATTCTGTCTTGATTGCACAGTGCGGTAATTGATTTAATGCTAATATCTTAAGATTGTGCATATAAAGTATATTATAGTTATTATAAAAGCATTATACTAGATGCTTTACAACACAGACGTGGCTGCAGGCATTAAATCTTTCTATATAATAAGTCAAATAACCAAGGGTGTCCTAGTGGAACTGATGGCTTTGGGCTCCATTACAGTGAAAGCAATCAAAATCTGGGGAATTAACTTTAATCTGTGACCATATACGCATAAATGAAGGAATATTGGGATAATAAATTTGTTGAGAGACTGAGAATTCTACTCATAAAAGTATTAAAGCCCTCTGAGGGGTTTTACTTTCCTTATAAAAGGTACAAATGGCTTAGTCATCTGCCCCTTTGAATGCTGCTAAATATAAGCCCTAATTATGACTTCCCCCTAGATATCAACCAGAGTATTTAAATTTAAACAGAAAAATAGGATAAAATAATGACAACGTATTTGGACAAATAACCAACTATTTGTCACTACAAGGATACCTTCAAGTGTAGGGACCTGGTCCCTTTAGTATGCAGCTTTCCCATCAGGGATTTACTCTCAATCTGTGAAGTGCAGCTCAACTGCAAATAAAAGCTACAGAAAGACTTCAATCAAGCCTTCCTTCAGTCCTTAAGCCATACTCACCGACATATGATGCAACTGATATGCAAATCTCTCCACGACTGTACTGAAAGAAGTCATACTTCCTTTTATAATTTGAAATCAAAAGCATAAACCCATAAACAAAAGGTCCAGAGTCAATTTGTTCTGTCTCTTGATGAGGAAGAAAATGCATAAACAAGGTTGGTGAAGGTCAAAAAGATTTAAACTGTTGTCATGAAATTGTACAGGGTACACGTGGACTGCTTAAGAGATGAAAGCTTGTATTTCGATGTACACAATACATTTGTCCACTGTTGACTGGGTCAATCTAGTGCTCCAAAATAGAAGAGCAGACAAAAGTTTCCACAAATTAGTTGCAAGTTTTATTTTCTCGATTTTCAACAAAACATTGCCATTTTTTACTTTGTCTTGGCTTCCAGACTTAATTATCTTGTTTTATCACTCAGTTCAATGCTTTCAGCTTCCTAGTTTACAAACTTTTCCATCTTCTTTTTCATGTACTTTATACTGAACTGAGAGTTGAAGCATTTGTGCTGCCATGTGCTTCATGCTGAACTTTACTTACATATGAGGTTCATTGTCCTACAGCTAGCATGCCTTCTCCAACCTCTCCCACTGGCATCAACAACTTTGCCCATGTGTCCAAGAAAACAGCAGATTTGGAAGACATGATTAACCTTCTGATCCAGATCACAAGATGAGGACCTGCTTGAATTCATGTTAGCTACAGTTAACATTACTGGATCCCTGCCCAACCTGGACACATTTGGTCCTACACAGGTCATAGATATTTTGCCCCAGCTGGGGGTGTGACAAAAACGAGTGAGCGGTTCCACTCCAAGTCAGGAGCAGCTGCCTGCATGGCATTAAGTTACTAAACAGATTCCCCATATTAGAAGGACGACAGGATTGCCCTGCATCTGTGTCTCCTCCTGTTTCACCAGCTGTATGGTCAAGACAAAGTCCTCCAACACTTTCTCACTCCAACCAGGCTAACACACAGCCTATGCACTGCCCACTGCTGCTGGAAGTTAACACCCTATGCATCACTCCTCCCTAGGCAGAAGCCAATGCGCTGTCTATACGTCGTTCACTGCCATTGGAAGTCAATATGTATAAGCCTGAATGTCACTCCCAGTAGCTGGATGTCACCACCTGGTAACCTCACCCTTTCACTTTAAAATATCATGCCAGGGGTACAACTCACTCTCCAGCCACTTTGTTAGTAGGTGACATGATCATCAAAAACAAACGTTCATGAGCAGAAATCTACTCTATGGGTGCCGATGTTACACAACAGCTCCCTAGTTTCCTAAATAAGTACCCTTTCACTCACAGTGTAGTAATTCATGTTGGTGGTTGCAACATTAGAGATCAGAGCTCAGAACTGCTGAAACATGACTTTGCACATTTATTTGCTTCCATAACGGCTGCAGAAAACGGTCTTTATCTCTGTCCCAACACTGCTCTTGGGAATGGGAGCAGAATGCTTTAGATGCATTTAAATCTCCCCAGTTGGCTGCAGAAAACTGCCTCCACCAATGTAGCTTTTATGGACAATTTTAACTTTTTTCAATTTTAACTTTTAATCATCCAGCCATGTTTTTCTTTATTTTTGGAAAGATGGAATTCATCCATGCCGCCAGATTTGAGTCCTTAACACAAAAATATAGGATACATGCTTTAGGATTCCTGTTATGACCACCAATAATACTTTATATTACCACATAGTGCATTTTCACCAAACCCAACCAATAATTTTAAGTTTGGTGTTTTAAAAAATACTTCAAATCACATGTCTACTGCCCTAGGTAATGAGGTAATATTCAACTGCAAAGTTAGTTTATTTGGCTTAGTTAAATTCATTATCAACATCAACAAAGAACTCGACACACAAAATGACACAATGTTACTTTGAAACATGTCCTTAGATTGGTCAATTTGGTGTTATCAATTAACCTAATGACTTTGGACTGTGGGAAAAAAAAGAGCACCCAGAGTAAACCCACGTGGACACAGGGAGGACATTCAAACACCACACAGGCCAGAACAGGTTCAAACAGGGAAAACTAAATCTGTGAGGCACTGTGCCAGATACAAAATTTGTTCTTTTCAATATTAGACCAATATTGTGTTTTTTGGTGAAGACACCTTAAACCTGGTGAAAATTTGTAATTTGTGGCCTAAATGAATATGGCCATGTTTCTCTGGGGACAAATTTAGACACTATTTTGACATTGTTTTTTTGTATTTTTTATATGAAAACAGTATATATAGTTTAACAGTATATATACAGTATTTTTTTACCTGTGATTATTACTAAGGTGTTTGTCAGAATTATGTTAAGTTTCTTTCTTTTCTGATAAAAAACTGTTGTTTATTTTCATATTCATATTGATGATGCTTCTGCTGGATTTGCTTTAGCTTTGCTTTGTTTAGATGGGTATTTAACTTGGGTTTGTATCGCCATCGTAGGCCTGTGAGCAACTGATGAAAATTGCCTAAATTGGACGAGGTATTCCCTATCAATATGAAGATAAGACACTTTGTAAATTTGATTAATTGAATAAACTGTGATTTTTGCATTTAAACAAGATCTCTACTAAAGCAGAGCAGAATGGAAAGTAAACTCTTCAAGTTTATTACAAATATTTCAGGTGTGTGACAGATTTGTGGTTGTGGTCTAAAGTTACATTAAAAAATGATTTAATAACTGCAAATAAGCAGAGCCCAAGGTATTAAGTGGCCCCATTTACTAGATTTTGTTGTAGATACAATTAAGATAAATACATTTTGTGTTCTTTGTATCCTAAGGGTTTTCTTTCAATTAAATACTTGAAAAGCGTTCTTTAATGTTACATCTTTAATGTTACTTACATCTAGTTGTGAACTTAAGTTTCTTACTTAAGGGCGTTTCCCAGATTGTTGTTGTGTTGTACCTTTTTTGTATATGTATATATACACAGGAGTGTGGCGGGGTGGCAAAAAAGTGTTTACTTTAAAACCTGAAGTCTTGAGATGTATAATGAGAAATCTGTCTTGACACATAGCTTATTCACGTTTTAATGAAAGAAAACTAGTACAAGCAACCCATGAGGCACCTGCTGATGGAAGGGAATCTCAGTCTTTGAGGGCAGAAAAATGGTTTAACAATTTAAGTTTTCTAAAATGTTGACGAAGAATTACTATAATGTAGACTAAATAATCTACTAAAAGCTTTCATATTGTGTGCAAACTACACATAAAACACAATGTGCAAAGTATCTAAACTACCATGATCATGTCTGGTCATTGTCCCTTTTGGTCAACGCCCTGTGAATCAATAATACGAACCTTAAAATGGTGCACAACTGTAATTGTATTGTTTGCTTCCCTCTACTGGCATTAATCTGACACAGTTGGCCATGTTACATGTGAAACGTAAATAATAACCGTAAATGATTAAACATATTGTTATCTAACAATATTTACTGTAATATAACTGCCACATTAATGTGTTCAAGCTGAAAAACAAGATAAATCTGGTGTACTGTTCATGTGAATCGTTGTTTACATTTTGTTTAGTTTAGAATTTATAACAACATTTATCACTTTAATTTAAGTACTTAAAAGCAAGATACCGTAACAACCATGTGTGACTTCAGTCAGCAAAACAAGTGCTCTTATTAGGAAATACAAATATTAACATACACCAACTTCATACACCAATAACTTCAACAGCTTGCGCTTGTACTACTGTGGTTCTTTCAGTATGGAATGATTTATCTTGTTAATATCCAAACTTCAGGTTTTTTATAATTATTTTAAATAATGTCAGTGTTTCCTGTGGGCCGTAATTCAGTTTGTATGTTAAATACATATTGGCTATATGGAATGTCTAGCGTGATATTTACTGCAACAGACTTGACATCATGGCATGATAGCCTGTGTGGTATACCACTGTGCTTCAGGGACAACGTGCAACATAACCATGTATATCACAAGAATGCATTACTATGTGAAACAGAGGACCAGAATGAGAGTAAGGAATCTGGAGTGGCGCATCATACAGATTAGAAGCCATGCTGACCTTGGTGTTATCGCAAGGACCTCATGCATGATTGATAAATAAATATGAAACCATAACCACCATCAGCAGCTGAAGGATCAGATCTCATTAGAATGTGTGTGTTGCTGGAAGCAGTGGATGATTCTGAGGATACTCCTGTGCTGATTAGCTGTCTGTGGAGGATGCAGGGAAAAACAGCGATGAGCCAGTGCGATTGCTCTCACCCATCAAGTTTCCAAATATTCTGATTTTAATTTCCCCTTCAGAACATGTGACCACAAATACATTGTACTCATAAGACACTTAGACACCTTACAGAATTAATTTGTTCCTAATTCATATTTTGTTAAGTGATATAGAGAATGCAATTAAACCTAAAATGACATTTTAGCATAACATATAAAGTATCATACTAATACTAAGTACAACACACACATACACACATTTATATATATATATATATATATATATATATAAAACTGAACAAGAGTGCCACACATTGACAGTTCAGTAGGCATGTTTAATGGGATTCAGGTCTGAAGTAAAGGCCAGTCCATGCATTCAGTTCTTGCCTCCTAAAACATGTTGTTGATAAGATGAGCACGGTGGGGTCTTGCATTATCATCCATGACAAGAAAGTTGTTTTCAACTGCTCCAGCAGGGTAACACTATAAGGTTGAGGACTTCATCTCGGTATCTAAAAACAGTCAGTGAATCATTTCGGATGATGTGGAACTCAGTACGAGCACCAATGCTGATACCAGTCCAAACCATGATTCCACCATCACTAAAGGAGTCCCTTTCTCACATGAATTCTTTGGGGACAGATTCTTCCTGCCACTGGACAATAGATTTGCACACAGACCATATGAAAATGGCGAAAATCGTGTTGGACTGCATGCCCTGAAACTAGTGGCATGCATTCCATTATCTGGTGAATAACATAAAACCCGCAAAATGTGGGCTGATGAGCATCATCATTGGGCCCGTGATGAGTGGCCAACCATCCTCATCTCTAAAGAGTCACGGTTCAGTTTGCAGCCTGACAATCATTGTGTCCTGATCTGGCATGAACGAGAAACCACGAGGAATCATTTTGAAATCAAAACGCACCAAGCAGTAAATGTGGGGCACTCTCATCCAGTTTGAAATGCTTCTGTTCGACCCTATGAATGACCCTTGCTAGTCAATCACAATAATTGAATTTGCATATCATTTGCATAATCGAACAACTTTCCCTGACTTTTAATTTGTTTCTCTGATGATCTTGTTTACTGAAATAAAATGTAATGCTTCTTTTTTAATTGCTCTATACTCAAATTTGAAATAAAATAAATCGTTAAGAAGAAGTCTGTCCTGGATTAGATAATTAATTTAAACTGCAAGCAATTTTCAAAGTTGCGTTCTAATATATGACACTGGCAAATATATACATGGTCATACCAATACTAAAACAGGTGCTAAAAATACTAAAAGCTACTGGTGTCCTAAGACTTGTGCACTGTACATCAATATGTACATGTACTATGTACATTTTGTTAAAATATTGTTGTGTACATTGTTTTGATTATTGCTGTAAAGCGATCTTGGGTTTGTGAAAGTGGCTATACAAATGGAACTTTATTATTTATTTTTATTACTTTATTATTACTACTGTTATGAATCCTGACAGCTATTATTTAACTCTGTACACTTCCTTAAATTTGGCATAAGTCCATGAAAGGGTAAGAATTATTTTAAGTTTAAACAAAAATAGAATACAATTTCTTGACAATACAGTAGTCAAGTGGTTGAAAATAATGTTATTCTCCCAGACAAAGACGTCACTGGGCCGAATTGCTAATCAATAGTAATTTCAGCCCTGATCATCCTGAAGATATCACTTCATAGATTTTTATTTATTTATTTATTTCCATCCCCTACTCTACATTGTGAGCTTTGGAAGATAAATGACTCTTGTATCTTTGGCTGTTAATGTTACATTTTGATGACCTCCCAGCAGAGAACCACTGTCTGGAAGTGTGAAACCTAAAACCTAGGAAAAAGTATTCCTGTCATATCGTAATTTAACAACTTTTAATATTGCGAGCAGTAAGACTGTTGTACTCAAGAAGCATGAAGAGGTCATAAGCCAGTCATTATCTGGGCATCTACAGTCAACGTTAAGCTGGACCTAGGAAGCATTTAAAGATTAGAATTAGACAGTGGCATTAATGGGAAACTTTGTACAGGGAACAGTGCTGAATATTCTTAAATGGTTGTCTAAGCTAAGCTGAACTATATAAAACATCCATTCATTTTCTAACATGCTTTATTCAGTTTGGGACCGTAGGGAGATGGGCCTAACCGGCAGACGCGCGCGCACACGCGCGCACACACACACACACACACACACACACACACACACACACACACACACACACACACACACAC
>JAUZST010009539.1:0-12922 GCA_034779995.1 Parotocinclus haroldoi | reverse complement strand
CACACACACACACACACACACACACACACACACACACACACACACACACACACACACACACACACACACACACCACTCATTGTTATGTCAATGTTCATGACCTTTCAATGTTACTGTTGAATTGTATTATTTTTTTATTACTTCAAAATACTTTGGCAGTAATGTAATGAAACCATTCCTGCAAATAAAGCTCTTCTAATTCTGATTCTGATTCGGAGAGAGTGCGAGAATCGGCTCTAAGAAGGAATATGTGAATCAGTATGAAAGTGTCGGATGTGTTAAGTAAAAGCGATTTAGTTCACATGGGAGAACTGGTTTGGAGCGGCGAAATGTTTTCAAACGCAGGGAAAATCAATTCACGTGCAGGGAATGGGTTTAGAAATGGTAAAAGTTAAAGTTACTCATCTCCCATTTCATTCACAACCTCCAGGATTCGGATCGAGGGAGTCGGTTCAGAGTTGAGGAGTCGGTTTCGAATGGGAAATAAAGTTTGGGAATCAGAACTGAAGTGGAGATCGGACTTCATATAGAAGTTGACAGGTTATGTACTGTATTTTGTAAAAGGAGATTACAATTTATCGGTACGATAAAGTCGATTCAAGAAGAAAGAATTGGCTAAGAGGTGAGAAATCGTTTAATTTTGTATTTCATTTTCAAACAAAATGTAAAATATACTGCTCAAAAATATAAAGGGAACACTTAAACGAAACAATGTAACTCCAAGGGTTCCCTTTATGTTTTTGAGCAGTATATGACACTTTGAAACCGCATGATCAAGAACGGAATAAAAAATACTACTAATTGTTTGTGCCGCAGAAATCAGCGAGAATGATACTACAGTTTGTGTGGCTTCCGTATAAAGATATTACATTGCATTTGTTTCACCTGTGACGTCACGACGCCCCCATAAGAGGCACCAAAACGTTCTCTTTCGTTTGTGCTACGTTTGTGCTGGTTTGTCATGCAGTGCACTGAACATTAAATGGCTTATAAAATGCAAACTAGTAACTTAACAACAGTTTCATTATCCTCTCCGTCGCATACTTTGAATGTCAATGCTAACTGAAATATTCTGTAACCAGAGTTTTAACTGTAAAATAATCCATGTACAAACGGAATCTTTGTGATTTTCATGAAGACCAGACCCCCATGCTTTATCTAATTTCAAACAATAAGCCCCACTTTGAATTCTGTGCCATCAACCCTAAGACAATTAGTGGAACAAATACTTTGATCTACCGGAATTTCCAGGTTTGCTAGCTCTTCACCACAAATATTATCTGAAAGAGGAAACAAAGACATTGGTCCACTCTCTAACGATATCCAAAGGACATATGGTGTTTTCTAGAGGTTTTGTGATGTTCTTGCCTTAAACCTCATACTCCATTTGAGTGATGAAGTAATGTATCGTACAATGAAGCTTTGGTGTTAAATTTGCTTGGTATTAATATATATGTTATCAGGAAATGTCAGGAAATTCCTGTTCAAGTGAAAACATGAAGACACCTGAAGCTATTTTCCATTTTCGGTTTGAGCCTCTTAGTACTTCCAGTGAACTGTACACTCTGGAAATGAAACTATGGCGTGGTGAAAAGGAAGCTCTGCTGTTTTAGTACAACAGGATGTCTTAGTGCAAAACTTTATAACACCTCCTTTAGATTAATGCCAGTGGTTTGGGTGTTGGATGTTCCCAGACTAATTTGAGGTTGAACATGCAAATGCCAGACCAAATGACACGTGTTGTTGATCTAAATGAAATGCATTTCAGCAAATGTTAACGCGTGCTGTAAAAAACTCCTTATTGTGACTGTAAATTATTAGACCTGAACAGACTTGCATTTTGCTATTTAATATATAAACTTTGTTAGCCGATTATTCTGGGATTCATATATTTTAATAGTGTTGTAACCTAGATAGCACTGTAGACATTTGTCCTGGTGTCATAACGTTTATTTCAAAATTCCGTAATGAAAGTTTCAACAGGCAAACATGCTGTAAATTCTTAAATGACCTGTTTATGGTTTATGGTGATGGTTAGCCTATTATATATGGCTACCAAAACTAGGGGATACTTCTAAATGAAATATCCCATAATGAAATATCCCCTAGTTTTAGTGAGCAGTATATATCACACATATATTTGTGATATTTCTATCCATTAAGATTATGATTAACGCAGACCATGAGTCATGGTTTATAACCAGTTCCTCCGGTTATGTTTCTGTGAGAATTTGAGAGCAGGACACCTCATTCACACCAGTCTAATTCTTACAGATTAAAGCTGGACAGGCTGCATTCCCGAAAACCTTGGGAAACTTATATTAAAAACCGTTTACGACATAGAGAATAAAACGTACCGGGTATGGCTTGTGAAGGCTCAGCCGGTAAGTATGTATATATATATATATTTTTTTTTTATTCATGATGATTGTGGGATTAAGTTGTAAGTAAAGTTTAATATTTTCATCTATACAGATTATCAGATTGGAGTTGCTCTGATCCTTAGGTAAGGTTTGCGCTCTTTGTTTCATTTCTACTTTAAGCCGGCAGTCCGTTTCTTTTCATCTTTTTTGTTATCGTTATTTTCGAGCTAATTAATGGTCAGATAAAAAGTAAACGGTGAAAGGTCTCCGCGTCCGAACTGTCTAAAGTGAAAGTGAAAACTTCGCACTAATAGTGAAATTGATCGTTCAGCCACTGCAAAACAAAAGGAGGTTTTTGATCTGAACAAACAAAAAATTCTGGAACAAGCTTGCAGTTTCTTAGAATAAGTCGAGAATGTAATAAAAATATATTTCGAGAATCAAATCTTTATTTTTTGAGGATAAAGCCACAGTATTTTGAACTTGTATTTTGAAAAATAACATTGTAACATTTCAAGAATAATCTCGTATCTTGAGAATAAAGTCGTAATATTTAGAGAATAAGAGGATATGCTGAAACTTTGGGTCATTTTTTCGTACTATACGCTTCTATCCAATTGACACGAAGACTAGGCTCATCAATTCAACCGCTAATTGCACTTAAATATGATATTATAATGTGATGTTCCATAAAGTACAACTGTCAAAGACACCGGTGCGCCAGAATTTCGTTCCTTTTGGATCAATCAATTTTAGTATCATTCTTAATGTCTGCTCAAGAGAAGACGAGGCAGTTCCAAATACAATCATTCTGTAGCTTTCACTCTTTAAAACTGCAGTGTTACTGTTTAAGACTCCCATTGTGGCTGGTTTAGGGTTAGGGTTATCTTTGCTATAGATTATAGCAATATCTGCACTCACGAGGTCAATATTCAAAAGTAGTGAAGAAAATCCAGAGAAACTTTGTTTCTGGCATTACAACTTGCATCTCCTAAACTGGAACTACTCAGTGACTAAAAGCAAAGAGATGCTGAAAGAAGATTTCAGATTCAGTGAGGGTAAGGCCATATCTGAGAAAATAAAAACTTTATTTCCAGCATTTCAACTGCTTTTAACTTTACACATTTTCCTTTTCCCCAGTAGTTAATAGTTAATAGTATTATCTGGCAGAAAATATAGTTGTTAAAAGCAATACAATTTTTTATATTTATAAAAAGACAGAGAGCGAACAGAGACTTTGATTTTGATTTGATTTTAATTTTGAAAGTTGAAAAAAAAAGAACCATAAAAATGGTCATTATTATACTATATGCCATCGGTCACCTCACTCTCTTGGCATTAGCCATTAAAAAACATGCAGGTTGACCACTAGTTTAGACAGTATTTTCTGGCTGCTTTATTCTTCTGTTTATGGCTGGTTTAAACTGCAGACATTTAGTGTGTATGTACTATGTAATGTAGACATTTTGGTACTCAGTACCAATCCCTACTTTATCGCTCCCACATCTCTTGTGCAGTTATTTTCTTGATTTAGTATTTTGCAACTGGGTTATTGTGTTTAAACAAAATCATATTCATTGTGTCTCTGTCTTTCAGAGTGGTAAAGGACCAGATAATGCCATATATTTCTGGACACAAAATGCAGTCCTTAAACCTCCCAGAGACTCCAGAAACTGACGAGCAAAACCTAAAGGTTGTGGACGAGCTGGCAAAGGGAATTCGAGTGATTGGTGACAGTCTCGATAAGAATCAATCCTTTAATAAGTAAGTGGCGTTGCATTAAACATGCTGCTCTTTATGTATACTGTATATGTGGGGCAGAGATCAAGTTATAACACATCACTGCACCTGTGTTTATGTGTTTAGTTTGATCAATAGGTATGCACCGTTTGCTAGTAAAAAAGGCATTTCAGCGCTCGTGGAAAATGTCTTTGAAGATGGCGTAGTTACCTGGGCAAGAATCATCGTGCTCTTCTATGCAGTTGGAAAGCTGTCTCTGAAGGTCTAGGTTATTTTCATATTTTCATCTTCTAACTAAGTTATTTTGGGCTCTCTGTATATACCTGTACTTTGACTCACAATTCAGCATTCCTACTTGACTAGATGCTGCAAGTTAACCTGCCCAGAGTTGTCTCAGACATAGTGAAATCAAGTCTGGATTTCTTCAAGACAAAACTGCTAGTATGGATTCGGAAAATGGGTGGCTGGGTAAGAAAAACAAAAATTCACACACCTTCGCATCAACAATATGCTTGTGTGTTTACATTATTATATCATATGCTTTTGGTTTAAGCCTTATTTTATATAGGTACCTTAAACACAGCGTTTCTCTGTGGATGGTCATGTGATGAGTGCATCCATAAATGTAGACTTTAAATTGTAGGTTTTTTTAATCCATTACATAACAAAATATAATTATTATAAATTATTATTATATTTCCACAAATTATATTTCAATTTAAATCAAATGTAAAGCAAATGAAAAAACATTTATCTGAATTATTATCTGTCTATATGTCTGTCAATATATCTCAATCTAATTAAAGTTTTGTAGACTCTTCTTTGTTGCCGAACAAATAAAATGCGTAATCAAAATGCTACATGTTGTATTAACTGTATGCTGAATCTTACACTTGTATGAAGTTATGTACAGCTGGTCTGAAAACTCATTATTTATTACCTTCTCTTAGCACGAAACAAACACACATATTTTGTCATGTTATGCACATACTATAGATATCAGACCTCGTCGATACCTTATTTCAGCCACTGGTGGGTATATTAGAGGCTGAACAGTAACTTCTTGGTTGTGATGCCATGTTGTTCTCCCGAGTTCTCTCAGTTTGTGAGTCTGCATGTTTGTCCATTTGTAAATACACATCCACAACAATACACACACTCACACACTAAGGGGCCTTAGTGAGGAAACTCCAATTAACACATCACACACGCGTTTTGGAGTGCGGGAGGAAATCGGAGTATCCTGAGTAAGCCCACACAGACAAGGGCATGACCCACATAAAAAAAGGATCCAGGTTTCACGTGATCAAACTCAAGAACATTTTGCTGTGAGGCCACTGTTGCTACCCACTGAGGGACCACGTCAAGTGTAGTAATTGAAAATGTAATATGATCGTTCCCTTTAATGCTCCTTTCCTCTTTGTTCTCCTGACAGATAAGCAGCATTTCAGGACTTGCTCAGTTCTCTATGGAGCAGTTTTCGACTTCTCCTCTCAGAGTGCTCCCTGTAGCAGCTGAACTTATCATGCTCTTCATTACAGGGGCTCTGGTGGGTGCATTTGTCGTCTGGAAAATTAACAAAAGCAGCTGAAAAAAACTGATTAAGGTACTGGCATAGAGCAAAAAGAAAGAGATGAACTGGATGGGAAGAATCTGTATGTTTCCAAAAAAACTTCGTCTTCCACATCATGTTTTAATACAAGTGCAATGTTTTATGTCTGTAAGAGGTTCATTTTACACGATGATGGGTTTTGAATGATTATCATGCAAAACCCATAAACTTTGAGAACACCACCTTGCTCTCTCCTGTGAGATATATTTGTTGTATATTTTGGCCTAGTGGGGTATTGGACTATGGACCAGAAGGTTCAGAGTTCAAATTCCATCTCAGCCACAGTTGAATCCCTTAGCAAGGCCCTTAAACCACAATTGCTTGGATTGTAAGACTGTATTAATTGTAAGTCGCTCTGGATAAGGGCATCTGCTAAATGATGTAAATGTAATATGCTTAAATGTTTACATACCATTAATTTGTATATAAAAAATCAATCAGTATTATGGTTACATCACATGCTGAGTAAACTGGTTTTCTGGACAGGGATTAAACCTAGTGTTAAACAAGAATCAGGGCTTACCTTTCCTCCACGATCACTGTTTGGAACTCTGCCACTGTCATCTACACTGTAAGAGGTCGTGGAGGTTCTGGAATCGAATGAGTTTCTTCCTTATAAAAAATAAACACCATATAATGTGTTAAATCATAAAATCAATTCTAACAAACAATATATTTAATGTGGTAGAATATACAGTTAGGATAAAAGAAAACTTTGGACACAAATAATTATTCTTTTTTTAAATACAGTGTTACAGTACAGTGAAATACAGTATTCACAATACAGGCTGGACAAAATATATGAACCATATTTTTACAAAAGTGATATTTAAAGGAACAAGAAGAAATTGTAGGCAAACACGCTGCTCACAAAAATGAGGGGATATATAAAAATGAAACATCCCCTAATAAAATATCCCCTATTTTTTGTGAGCAGTGTATCCTCCCCCTAATTAATATCTAAAAAGAGCTGCACCCATCACAGCCTCACACAGACGAAAATAATAAAGTAACCGATTGCAAATCTTTATTGTAAAACATTAAGATAAACTAAGATAATCCTTTATTTGTCACACAATATGGAAATGACATTGTGTGTAGCTTTTTCATTTCCTCTTGGGCTCTTTTTTTCTTTTTTCATGTTGGCTCCTTGAAACCCAAAGATTTAAACATTTAGCCAACACATCATAAAAGTATAGACTTGTACACACATACTTATAAAGAATAGTGGTATGTTGTAAAATTGTGCATGTGACTAATACATTTGAATACTGATTAATTATGAGTGTAATTAGCCATTAATCAACAGATTAATATAAATAATTTTATTTATACAAAGTTGTGTACTGTAAGTATGTTACTGCAATTGTATTTAACATGTGCTTATAGTGTTTTATCAAACTGGGAGCACCTCAGAGCAGACAAAATCTGTGAATCTGTAATTTTTGGTTTGGAACTATCAGTCTATTGAAAACTACAGAGATGTTTCGTTTGTTATGGGGTGGCCACAATGTGAAAAAAAACTTCATAAACAGAACACTAACCATAATCACTTACCACACACACATACCACTTATTACAGATATACTATGAACCAAATATAGCTCAACTCACCTTTATCTACAGATTAAAGACACTCAGATTAAAATCACTTACTTGCTGATGTCTTCAGCTCCTTGTTTTCCTCAGAATTGTAGAATGAGTTTCTTCTTGTCTATGGGAAAACAAAAATGTCAAGATGTGTGTTGTGAGCACTGAAGGAGTAGTACTTATTAGAAGTATACTGTTCCAAATTAGTTTCATTGACAGCTTGCTAATTATTAGAGAATAACTGATTTGTGTATTAATTGAACAGGCAGACATGAATAATTTAATTTGTTGAGTGAAATGCTATGATTAATTTAAGAATCTAATAAAGACCTCTTCACACTGTATTATTCTCTTATATTATTCTCAGGGTAATAAATTAGCAAGGCAATTATTCATATGCTAAATCATGCCAGTGTCACCTGCGAGTGAGTGGAGTGGGATTCATGATTACAGGTAAAGGTTTTTAAGCAAAAAACCAACTCCGAGTCCATATAGATTATTCTATGTTTTGATCAAGCCTTTTTTTTGGTAGTTCCAATGAGTGACAACAGGCAGAATGGTTTGTGCTCAGCACCGGTACTCATGAACAGAGATTTTGTGTGGCCCTGGGACGCGCCATAGCCCGGCCATGTCACTGAATATGATTGAGTCAGATTATCCAGCATATAGTTTACATTTACAGTATTTAGCAGATGCCGTTATCCAGAGCGACTTACAAAAGTGCTTCAAGACATCAGTAACATAATCCATTCTTTATAATCAGAAATCTAACCAAGAATCCATTTCTGAAGCTGTAAAGGTTGTTTGGGCTTTTTTAGGAGAGAGAAAGAGAAATGGGGGGGTGTTATTTAAGGTAAATGCGGAATAAATGGGTCTTTAAATGGCGTTTGAACATTGAGGGGAATTTCATTCCACCACTTAGGAGCCAAAACAGAGAAGAGTCTAGATGAATGCCTTCTTCGTCCCCTGATAGACGGGGGGACCAGTCGAGCAGTACTAGAGGACCGGAGTGTGCAAGGTCCGGTGCGGGGTGTGATAAGTGCTGCAAGGTAGCAAGCATCAGAGTATTCCGATGTGAGCAGCTACAGGGAGCCAGCGGAGAGAGCGGAGCAATGGTGTAACGTGTATAAACTTGGGAACATTGAACACAAGTCTTTTAACTGAATTTTGGATCAGCTCTAAGGATCACATAGCGATCAGAAGTAGCCCAGCTAAGAGAGAGTTACAGTAGTCGAGTTTTGAAATGACAAGGGACTGAACCAGAATCTATGGTAAGAAATGGATGGAACCTTATGTTGTAAAGAAGGAAATGACACGACCAAGAGACGTTTGCAGTATAGTTAAATATAGCTGCACTCAGTACTAAAATACTTGTTAATCACACCCAACATGAAGTGAGTTATTCTGAATTGTTTGCCTTTGGAAATGTCTTATTCCTCTTTGGAAGTTAATTTGTTTCATTTATGATCTGTGCAACTAGAAACCAGAGTCAGTGTTTGTGTGCACAGAAACATGACAAACTAATTCTCTGTCTAAATTATTATTTTCTACTTATCATATTAATATCATCATCATCTCTATTATTATTATCTATATTATTATTGTTTTGTTAACTTAATACTAATAAAATCAATTATTATATTAACAATGAAATCATCATCTCCATTATTATTATAATTATTATCTTCTTATATTATTTCTATTATTTTTATTAGGTGCGTGTTAAGTGTAGTACACACATGTTAATCATTTCACATACAGTGTTATGCAAAAGTTAAATAAAAAAAGTTCAAAGTTAAAAGTCAAAATATGCTTTGGTAATTTTCCAAATTCAGTGAGTAAGTTTGTGTGCTCGTGTCGTGGATTGGTGCTGTGCCTCACACCCTGTGCTTTAGCTTAGGTCCAGGTGACCTTGAATTGGATAAAAATGAAAATAAATCACTGAATGATTTTCTAAAACAGAAAGCCTGAACACAACCTTGCATGAAACAAACGTGTTTTTTCTTAAAAACTCATTTCAAAGCATACGTTTTAAAACAACTGGGAAATAAACCCAGAACATTAAACACAAAAAAGCTTGAAAATCTTTCGAAATGATTTCAGTACTGTTTTTGTGAGGTCACAGACTAAATGACTTTTCAGTTTCACCTGAACACTCTTGCACTCGACTGTATATGTTTACTTTTATTAGCCTTGCTCAAAACAATATTTAAAGGGCAGTACTGAAGGTTTTCCGCAGGCCCATGTCACATGTATCTCACGTGCGACTGATGTGTTTATGTAACAACACACAGACATGGTGTTTATATATATTTTTTATATTTATAACAGCTACATTATCACATGGTGCCTATTTATACCAGCAGTATTATGTGTAACTGACTGTACAACGTGTGCACACGTCCTAAAGCCATGCCCTGGTACCAGGTTTTCCATAAAAACAGAACAGAGTGAGCCTGATGTCTAAGCAACAAATGAGTTACTAGATAACACTTTCCTGTAATGTAGGGCAAAGGATTACACAGACTTTCTTCCAAATAAACCAAAGTTTATAACTAAATTTAACCAAATTTGTTAACACTCACTAAAATTGGATTCTAGACTAGAAGATCCAGGATTCAAATCCTTAACCCATACTGTTTGGATTGTAAGACTATATCAGTTGTAAAACTCTCTGGATGAGGGTGTCTGAAGAAATGCTTAGGCCCAGGGATGTTCAGCCCGGAGCATCGCACTCCTCCACCAGCTTATATTCTTCCAAAAATGCATGTTGGTACAGCGATTTCTACAAAAAAAGTTCCACACACGATTGGACATCCGTGATATATAATAGAAAATTAATGTAGTTCTACCTTTTTCCATTGAACCTTCCATGGTCCAGATCTGTCACTTCTGTGCCCTTGGATGAGCACCCAGCGCTGTGTTGATTGTTCATGGTTTGTCCTGGAGCACCTGACATACTTTGCCATTTGGCTAAATTCTGTCCGTGTCAAAGTCTCTCAGGTTTACACATCTAAACAATTCTACCTCTTTTGACACATCAGCTATGAGAACCAACTGTTTCCCTACTATCAAATCTATGCCAGTTATTGGATGTCACAATGGAACCTGACTAGATAAATTTGTGCCGGGTGCTTGTCGGGTTCTTGGCACACCTGCTAAAACAACACAACTTCATTCACGATTCCGTAGACGGTGATTCAGATACAGCCAAATACAGCCATGATTTTGATTTGTGTTAATGCTAAGTATTAAAGATCCGCTATGATACAGAATAGACTATATTAAACGTATCAGTTTATGATATGTATGATATCAGTTTATGTATTATGATTTGACAGAGCGAATCCCCATCATAAATCAGAGAGCGCATTATATGCCTTATACAATGTGGATTTCAATTCAAGTCATGAGGGGTCATGACCTAACTGGCAACAAGTTGGAAACCATCGCTATACAGGGTAGCAAGCGATTACAGAGCACACGCACACACTCACACTTATTCATACTGGGATGCTTCAGAGATACCAACTGATGTAATATCTTTGAACTGTGGGAGTAAACCTGAGGACACCAACTTTGAAGTGACAGTCAGGGGTGTTTCTAGATTACTTGTTGTACTGGGGCACACAGAATTTAGAGGGGCACAGCTGTACTAACTAAACTAATACAGTAGATTAAACAAGTTAGCACTAACATGGTTGTTACTCTCCCCTGGATGAGAAAAGAATAACAAATTAACACTAAAGAATATTTTACAATTGCATAACCAATGCTTGTGTAATACTTCTCTTTGTTTAGGGGTCTATTACAAATACAAATACAAATTCTGTATTATTTGTAGGTTATACAGCTGTAAATAGCTAAAACAAAAATATTGCCTGCAGTGTGGCTGGATGTCTTTTAAATATTTGAAAATGTCCATTACTCGGTGCAAACAAAACTAAAAGAATCTGAAACATGCTGGGGCGTTGTGGGAATATGTAGTGCCTGAAGTGAACTTGAAAGTGCCTGAAGCAACAGGTAGCTTCCTTCACCACAAACACACAATAAACAGAATATAAACTCAAACTATAAACTACATATACAGTACTGCAGTTTCAGATGCTTATGTGACAAAACATAATACTGCAAAAATTACTGCAATTAATTTATGTAAATTATGACCTAATGTTATAAAATATCAGAGTTCAAACAGGTCAGCATTGTATTACAGACAGAGACACAACAGCAGTCATTTGGACTAACTTTCCTCTTGTTTAGTGTTTGAGCAATAAATGGGTAACAGAGAAAGAGTCCCAGTGGAACAAGCCTCCTTTAGCCACATTTGTACCCAAGAGCTGATAGTGAAGACTGGAGTCAATATTTTGCCATGGCACATAGTTTAGGCACAGTTATTGTGGAGTTCACAGTATATTACTGAAAGCACAGTTTCTAGTAAATGCTGTTAATTTATATACATATATATTTATATACTAAAAAATAGGAGATATTTCAAGAAAATAATCCCACAAGAATAAGACAATCTGACCCTGTCTATGTCCAATCACTGTTATAAAGCCGTTTGTAAAGCGGAACACTCGTAAAATAACACCAGCATTTTTGTCACATTTAGCAACACTAACATTTTTTCAACATTTAGCACTGTCGATTTTAAATAATACATTTATATGCTTAACATACAAATTATCACTAAATAGTTAATTTAAATGTTAAATATAAATTATATACAAATATTTAGGATAAATACTATATATAATTATTAAATATTTAACTTAAATGATAAATGTAAATGAAATCATAAATCATTTAAATGTTACATTTAAATGTTAAATCTAAATCTAAATGTTAAATGTAATGCTAATATATTTAATATGTATTACTACTATAACTATAACCTACTACGCTGACTTTTACTTTGGTATTTCACGTGCACGTCAATGTTAATTTGCACATTTAGATTTAACATTTAGATTTACATTAAATATTTAGCGCCAATATAAAGTGTGTGTGTACATATATATATATATATATATATAACATTTAAGTTCAATATTTAACATTTAAATATATATTTAGCATATAGCATATATAATTAGCATATAATACATACTTAGCAATATTTTATTCGTACATATATATTAAATATTTTACCATTACATTTAACATTTAGATTTAACATTTTCATTAAACATTTATATTTAGATTAAATGTTTATGATTTTATTTATTTTCATCACTTAAGTTAAATATTGAATAATTAAATATATATAGTATTTATCCTAAATATTTGTATGTACATTTATATGTAACATTTAAATTAAATATTTAGTGATCATTTGTAAGTAAAAAAATACTGAAGTTTGCAGATGACTTGACACTCATTGGTATCATCCGGGACAGTGACAAGTCTGCCTACACACGGGTTGTGGAGCAGGTGGTTCTCTGGAGCAACCACAACAACCTGGAGCTGAACACAACCAAGACAGTGGAAATGAGAGTGGACTTCAGGAGAAGCCCCCTGACTCTTCCAGCAGTCACCATCCTTAACAGTACTGTAAAGACTGTGGACTCCTACAAGTTCCTGGGCACAACAATCTCCAGGGACTTGAAATGGG
>JAUZST010009538.1:0-12922 GCA_034779995.1 Parotocinclus haroldoi | reverse complement strand
TATACACACACACACTCATACACACACACACACACACACACACACACACACACACACACACACACTCATACACACTCATACACACACACACACACACACACACACACACACACACACACACACACACACACACACACCTTGTAGATGCATAAACATATAATCTTTAAAAATCATTGTCTTGTAATCCATCAAAGACATTATTTGCACATCACACATCACACACAAATTACTGGGGAATTATTAATGAGAAAAATGTTTGGTGTTCATAATTCCACACTTTTTACAGCAGTTTTAAAACATGTTTGATCATCTAATCATTTACTATTCATGATCGCGAAGAACATTATTTAGCCCCAAATAAAATAAATGGCACATGATGGAAAATGCAAATAAACAAACAGGATACAAGATATTTTTTTTTTTCTGGTCAATTTTATTTCCTTTGTTAATAAACATCTATTTCTGCAGTTCAGGCCAGCAACACATTCCAATAAAAGTTGGTACATGGGTAGTTTAGGACTAGTACGTGAAGTAAAAAAAAAAAATAATAATGATGGGATATAATCACCTACCAACAGGTGATTATAATCATGATTTTTCTACAAAAGCAAAGATTTCTACAAAAGCAGCATCCAAGAAAGGCTGAGTCTGTGAGGAACAAAGATGGATAGATGAGCTCTAGTTTGTCAACAACTCTGTGATAAAAACTTTGAGATAATGTAGTTAAAACCAGTTTCCTCAAAGAGAGATTGGAATGGATTTGCATTCTTATCCCTATACAATGCATACTATTAATAGCATAATATATGCCTGTAACCTGTAATCCCTAAAACAGCACTGCATCAAGAACCACCATTCAGAAATAGCGAATGCTTTGGTACATTTATCAAGCACTACAGTACAGTGTTACATTAACAAATGCCAAAAAAAAGCCTTCTGTCCAGAAGGGGCGTTGAAATAAAGCTGACCAAACAAAATATGAAACATCTTTGGTTCATGTTGTCTGCAGTGAATAAAAGAAAAAGCATTTTTTGGTTTTCCATAGTGTCCTACTGTTTGGGGTTGTACATCCCACAAACTCCTCCACAAACTAAGCACATTGCTTTACATTTGAGTAAAAAAATACTTCCAGTAAATAAATACTTAGAAGTATATGTCTTGTTGAATACGCTACATTCTATATCAATCTTTCTTTTTTTAATGTGAGCTGACATTTTTGAGACGTAACAGCAAAATCTTTTGTAGGCACCCGTTCTGCACACATCACTGTAAAGGTGTGTAGGCATTTGCACACACACATATATAAATTGAAAACAAATAGCAATACCGTTGCATGTATGCCATACATTTATTTATAATTGACAAATATTGAAAAATATGAAATATCTTTGGTTCATGTTGTCTGCAATGAATAAAAGAAAATGCATTTTTTGGTTTTCCACAGTGTCCTACTGGGGTTTTATTTGGGGTTGCACATCCAGTATTGGTACTGCCATAACATTGTGAGGAGTTAAATGAGCATATTTTGTACACAACATTATAAACTCATTTTGCTAGTAGCAAAAAACACAAGGCTTTCTTGCCCTGGAGCTGTTAGATGTGTTAATATCGCCACAGACAGCCTTCAGGACAAGACCCGAACCTGGGCCTGTGGAGCGGTGAGATGACACCACTAACTAGCTGTGGACAACAGTATTAAAAATGTGAATCGACACAGCTAAACACAACATTAATATGTTTATTAATATGATCATTTTAGTAATTAAAGTGTTTTCCTCTGTGCTTATTTATTTATCTTTGAACTAAGCTTGATTTCTGCTTCAAAAGACTCAATCACATTGTGCAATTAAACATGAACCCAATATAAGTTGTGCATTATTATACATTTAATTTTCTTTTGTGTGTAATGCAGATAATGTGCAGTACTACCACAGTGGAGGTTCAACCAACAGGTGTGTTCGGCTGCATAAAGCTTTATTGCTGTATTATGTATTGTATTATGTTCAGTATAGCAAATGCTGTTATTATTAGGATTAGTAGTGTCAGTAGTAGCAGTGATAATAAAAATTGTAATTGTAAATTATACAGTGGGGACCAAAAAAGTGTAATCTATTGTGTTTTTCATTAAAAATCATAAAATCAGCATTAGAATTTGAGTTAAGTAGTTGAATCTTAAATCACAAATGATATAAATTTCAGAATGAATGAGTATTTGGTATGTTCTCATTTGACTGGGAATGGACTGCATAGGTTTGTGCAAACTCTGATGATCCAGCTGCATTTCACAATATTCCACAAAACATCTTGTGATGTTACTGAATTGCTCGATTTCGAGTCCCTCCATAACGGCGCCATTGTGTTTAGGTCAGCACTCCCTGATCTTCTTTGGACCTCAAATATTTTTTTGTAAGGCTTCGAGTTGCGTTTTTGAGTCGTTATCCTGCTGCAGCATGAATGCTTCTCCACAAAGATCCGAACAAGCATTTTCACATTTCCACTCAAGACTGTTCATCCCCACTGTATTTTTTAAGACATTCCCTAATGCTGATGTTTTCTGCTGATTGTTTGTAGACATGACTTATGTTACTTATGACTCGCGTTTTAATGTTAATGAACCTTTCTCAGTCTAGACCATGAGCTTAGCTGGGAGGTTGGAGGAGAGATAAGTCCAAAGCGAGAAGAGGACAGGGAGGAGGCTGCAGACAGTGCTTTAGTTCGAACATTTAGCTTTCTGCGCAAGATGACCTACAATAGGAAGGTAAGCTCCAAGTCCCTCATCCGTTTTAGTTCTGCATGATAACATGCCACGAGGTCATCTGCTTACCTCCAGTTCTGTTCTGATAAAAAAAAACGTTTCAAGACCATAAACATATAAGAAGTTCATTTTACACACGTCTGTTAGTGATTTGGAAATAATCAGATTTACACAATTACAAAAATGAAGTCATGCTGTATACACCATGTAAACTCAGCCAAATACAGCCACACTGATAAATTGCCATACTAGATAACTAACAGCAGAGGGCAGAATAAGCCATGAAATCGTCTAATGAAAACACCAACACACACACACACACACACACACACACACACACACACACAAACACACACACTCACACACACGCACACACAGACACACACACACACGTTTGTTGTTGTAATGATTTTTTGGTGGCTCTTTTGGTTTTTTAATTGAACGTTGCAGTTTTGACGTTGTTAAAAAAAAAAAATAACAAAAAAGCAATTATAGAAGTGAGGACTGCCTAAACAGTCATTAAAATTGCCAGTTTTCTTATCATTATGAGTGCATTTGGCCACAAGTAAAGGAGAAGAAAGGACACACACACACCCACACACACATTTGCATTTCAGTCTTTATGAGAATTTTCCATTGACACAATGATACAGTAGCTAATGAATGTTACATCTTCACCCCCTATCCGTTACCTCAGTAACCTAAAGCAAAACGTTTGGCTTGTTTGGGTTTTTAAGAAAAGATTAAAAGTTTTGAAAATAGGGTCATTTTCCTTGTGGGGACATTTGGTTCTTACAATAATATATAAACCTAACACACAAGCACATACATGCACACACAGATTTTCCTCTCTGTTTACTTCTCTTGTTAACGGTTGAGTCACCTTCACTTCTGTCTAAAAACCAGGCTCTTACTCATAATAATGACTCGCGAGTTCAAACCACGCATTCACTGCTCAGAAAGAGGAAAGAATTCATTGTGGCTTTAAGCTTCTGCCTTGTGTAAGATTTAGCCGCTTTGCTAAAGCTACAGGAAATAACTTAAGTAGTCATGAAAAAAAGTCATTTAATGGTGTTGAGAGTCGTAAATTGGAAAAAATGTCAGTTAGCTGGATTATAGCTGTATTTCAAACAAATAATATGGTATAACCCTGCATCTGTTTTGAACAGCTAATTCCTTTTGCAAGGTTTTTTTCAGTTCATTGTACTATTTTATTTTAGATATTCTAAAGTCGTTATATGCAATTTAAGATGCAGCGATCATAACGGAAAGTTCGAAAGGAAGGTTGCCAAGTTTATCCACGTTGTATGACAACTGCGTACCATTCCTAAGTCGGACGTGCAGACTAGAGAACTGAGACGCAAATCGGCGTCTTGCATGAAACTGCTCAGCAGTGTCTATAAAACAACTTGCACATCTTCAATTCAATTCAAATTTATTTAGATAGCGCTTTTTACAATGGGGCATTGTCTCAAAGTAACTTTACAATATTATATTATCTTAAAAGGCCAATCCCAAATTCAGCAAGCCTAGGGCAACAGTGGAAAGGAAAAACTCCCTGAAAGTAGTAGGAAGAAACCTTGGGAGGAACCAAGACTCATCAGGGGACCCATCCTCCATGGGTGGCCTAGATTTTAATTAAACAAATACTTAACAGTATATTGAATTATAGCAAAATTAGGTAAGTAACAGTTTAAATTATTAATAAAAATGAATTAGTAATAAAATGAATAAACTCAATTATAAAACACAATAGATTATAAAATGAGTCCTCAGTGGGAAATCCTGGAAGCACATCGTCTCCTAATGTACAAACGATGGAGGGAGTTACTGGGGAGTTACTGCACTCTGTTGGGACTGGTTTCTGTCGACGAAGACCAGTATAGGTTATGCTGAGCTGGAAGAACATCTAGGTGTGTGGTGCTGGAACTGGTACTGGAACATCAGCTCTGAGAAAAAAGAGAAAATGTAGTTATTGATGTGTTAGGAGCACAGAGTCCATTATCCATTACTGATGCCGTGTGCAGCGTAAAAACATAATTCAGTATCTTGAATGGTGCAGTTAGCAGCTGTTTTATTGCCATCTTGTGGTTTGTTTTCATGATGTGACATGACACTTTAATGAGGTGACGAACGGCGTGTAACAGAGCTCTGATACGACAACGACACCAGACAGATCTAACACTGCAAGCAGTAAATGCTGTGTTAAAAACAAAAGGACAAATCCATGGTTGGCTGGCATGCAGTTTGTATGCAATGCAGATTAGCTAGCACAGTAGATAATTTAGTTCAAGTTTATCAAGCTTGGGTTTTAGCTGCTGACAGATTTCACATTCATTTAATATGAACAAAAATTGTGCTTGGTTTAGCTGGAATGCTAGCAAACTACAGGCTAATAAGTAATTGTTTGCCTCTTTCCTTTAAACACCACATTTGCTGCATATCGTGTTCTATTCTGTGTGTCAGACTCAGTGTTTTTTTTTATAATGAAAGGCTCGTATTCTTAAGCTGTGTCCAACCTGATAGTATTAGTGGGGGTTTCGTTTTGCACGGTACAATGTTACTAACTAACAACAATATTTAATTCGATTGTTCTACTGAGGACTTGACATGGCCTGTTCTGCCTGAGACTCTAGTGTTCATTTGCAAGTCTTGCAAGGATTGAGTCAGACTCAAGAATCGAAACTCAAAGTTGCAAGACTCAGCTCAAACGCACAGGCCAAAGACCAGAGACTGCTCAAATGCAGGATAGAAACACAATTGTACAAACTACAGATTTGATTTAAACAGACTAACAGATGGTTAAACCCCTGTGAGACTCACTCAAACCCAGGCTAAAGACTCAAGACTTGACATGAATTTACAGTTTGAAACCTCATGATTCGACTTAAACTCACAGGTTTAACACTGATTCACAGGGTAAAACCTTGTGACCTCACTTGCAGACTAGCTCACAGGTTAATCCCTCCGCAACCTGAAACTCAAGATTGAGATTCAAATTCATAGGCCAAAACCTCATCATTTGACTCAAAATCACAGGCTGAACACAAATTCACAGGTTATAGACTAAAACTCACAGGCTAAAGACTTGAGACTCAATATTGATTTTACAGGGTAAAACTATGTAATTCAAACTCGTAGACTAAACAAAGATTCACAGAGTAAGACAAACTCACAGACTAAGACTCAAACTCACAAGGTAGAGACTCAGGACTGAAACTCGCAGTCTAAAGACTCGAGACTGAAACTCACAGGCTAACGACACAACACTTAAACTCATAAAGTAGAGACTCAAACACAGTCTGAAGACTCGAGACTCAACCCCACAGGCTAAAAACTCAAGACTCAAACTCACAAGCTAAAGACTCAAGACTCAAATTCACAAGATTGTACTACTAAAGAACTTGATTTAATTTCTAAAGACTCAAGACTGGACTTGGACTTGACTGGCAATTACGACTCAGATTAGTAACACTTGGGACAGTGTTTTACAACGAATCTTTCATGCAGACTGTCTACTCCAACTCCTGGATAAAAGAAAACATCTGGAAAGTGTATAGTAGTGCATGTTGTCTCCAAATATACTGTAGTTCACTCAAAATCTATTGCGCAATTTTATTTTATGTTCCTTTCATTTTAAGCAGAGCCAGACACACACACACACGATCATGTGCTTATGACACACATATAAACACACTCAGACGGACGCAGGGGACTGTGAAGAGAATAGCCACTTCTCATTGCACAGCCATATTAGGGCATCAATGCTCAATAAGATCCGCAATCCAAGATCAATAGAAATTGAAGGCGACTTTAACATTTAGTACATTTTTTACCCTAGTGCTGTTTGTGTAAATGTGTAGGATATTTTAGGCAATACAAGTATATATTTAATAGAAACTATTTTGTCATTCATTGCCTCAGGTCTGCTTTAGAGTGCATTATAGCTCATGTGACTTTACTTCCAGGAAAGTATGCTCGACTTCTCTCTCCTTCTCCTCTGGTCTTGCTGTGTGTCGTGAGATCTGCCTTACACAGATCAGCTGTTGGGAGATTGAGCTCACCAAAACACATACAGATGTCTCAATGAGAGGCTTGTGATAGGAGAACATTGTGCCATTCAACATATTTTTCAAGTTTGGTTTTCTGTGTGTTCCTAAATAGCAAAAATAAGATTGTAGGTATGCTCGCTGTGAAACAAGCCAACGGTTTGGAAACATTCAGGTTACAAACAAATATTCTAAATTATACACAATAATGCGCGCCTAAGCTAGATTAGACGATAGGATCTAGGGATAGAGAGCTAGAATGTTTCACAATAAAGGTCCACAAAAAAACCATGCTCAACTCAGAGGGGCCATATCATGTCCTACATTCATGCATTTTGTTTTGTTTTCTTATACATATTTTACAAGTAATTTGTTGATACCTGTCGGCCTTGTACGAGAAACAAGACATTCAGTATATTATTTAAATTTATTTATTTATTATCGAAAAACTGTTCATTACAGCCTCTTTATATTAAGCAAAAACTCATACAAGCATCGTCACTTTACTGTCCATATATGTTCAAATAAAATTCAGTACAGTTCAGTAATATCATGGGTACCTTTTCTTTTTAACGTAAATCAGTACACGTAACAGATATATTGTGGCAATTCATTTCCACTTAGATATTTAGGAAATTTATTGAGAGAGCGATTTACAGTCTTACAAACCAAGCAATTGTAGATTAAGGGCCTTGCTCAAAGATCCAAGGTGGTACGCCATAGGTGCACTAGGTAACTTGGCACACTACGACAATGTTCAGGGCTGGGCCACACCCTGTTCCCTGTGCTGCTGGATAGGCCTTAGCTCTTAGTTTAGGGAAAATTAATTAATTAATGGATTAATGTGTACACTTGTAACTGTAATTTAGTTACTTCAAATCAGGCTACTTTTTCATGTGTTTCATGTGTTTTAATTGCTGATGAAACACAAGAAAATATCAATTACAATACATATCAATACCACTTACCCAGCCCCCAAACTTGGGAAAAACAGGGGGCCACACCAAACCAGACATTGGAAATTTTGATGAGAACTCTCTAAATGACAGACCTCAATGCTCGACAATCCATGTACAAATCGGTTTGTCTTGTTAGTAGTTCGCTATTTTATCCCACCTCTGGTAAGATGAGGTTTTTGGTTACAGTCTAAAACCTTATGATTTGACTCAAATTGACAGGTAAAACACTAATTCACAGGCTAAAACCTTGTGACCCGACTCAGACTCGCTGGTTAAACACTCCACAAGCTAAAGATTTCAAGCTAAGATTCAAATTCCCTGGCCAAAACCTCACGATTTGACTCAAAATCACAGATTAAACACAAATTTACAGGCTAAAGACTTGAGACTCAACTTGAATTTACAGGCCTGCACCAGTGTGTAAGTGTCTGCACCAGCGTTTACCCAAGGCCGCTGTCTCTCAGCACTCCTCTGGGTGCAGGCTGGATCGGTCACATCACGTGATGCCAAGCACATTACACACAGTTATGTAGGCAAAATCAGAGAATAGCCAGAACTCATTGCATGTTGACGGATGACTATGGAAAAACCTACTCACCTACATCCACACCTTAATCATTAATCATTAATGTTTTGTGACTTGAAACCTGTGCTGAATGAAATGACTCATTGGTTCTAGACTGTTACCTGGCCATCACCACAGAATACACACTTACACACAGCACACAGAATCCCAACTGCACTCCGCCTCCAGACACTAACCCCGCTGTCCAAAACATATACTTCCTCACATACACACACATTTTGGCTCCGCTGCTACAGAATAACTGAAGAGCAGCTCCTTGATGGAGTGGTAACCAACGGCAACGCTCTGTGCTCACTCTGTCTTTTTCCCTCTCTCTCTTTCTATAACTCATTCTTTCTCCATCACATACAACGAGATAAGTCAATTCCATAATGTCCGCTCTCCGAGCCAATATGACTTGACCAAAGAAACAAATACATTCTGGCATTACGCTAAAGTCACAAACCTAGAAACGCCTTTTTTTAAAAAAAAAGATTTCCATGAAATCCATGAAACAAACATATATTTAATACAATCATTATGTTAAAAGAACTCCATTACTGCTTAATTAAGGGGATACATTAAGGGGAGGTATATTGTAAAAAGACACAGAGGCTGTAAAGGGCCAAGCCATTAGTTTTACTAACACACAATTGATCTACATGTGGCATAGACTGAAATCAGAAACATCAGTATTGAATGCCTTGTAAATACAATCATTTAAATTGATAATATAAATATAAACTTAGCATTGCCAAGTGACTTTTGGAACTATTGTATTTCTGTTTTACGTCTAATGATTTCTCAATTTAACCAATAATACTATTCCCAAGAAATGTCAGTGACTGATGTTGTTTCTTGTGGTGTGCGGTATGAATCAGACTGCTGCAGTGTCATCAGCACTCTCTGAACACACAATGACACCTCTTAGATTTCCTGTGTTTTAATGGCAAAGTCAGTCTTTTTACTTTTTACTCTTATCACCTTCGTTGTATTGATCGGTCAGAGCTGTTTCTGCTCTGCACATTTTAATGAGGCGATAAATAGCCTTGACAGTGTTATTTAACTAAAGACTGATAAGCTGCTCAATAGCTGCTTCTGATTATGTAATATCTCACTTATGTGTGTTGTAACTCCCAAGAAATCATAAGCAGAGAAAGGGAGAAAATGCTGAAACACTGTGTGGAAAACCACCCACAGAGCAATCTGTGCTGTTCTGTGAAAAAGTAAAGGGGGAGACAGAGAGAGAGAGAGAGAGAGAGAGAGAGAGAGAGAATGGTAGCTCAAGTTGTATAGCTGGGGTGAGCGATCAACACTGCGGTTCTTGCAAGAATAGCATGTACAGACTGTACCGTGATCATGAGGTCTAATATATAAATGGTCCGTTTTGCTCCGGAATTTATGCAAATTAGCGTCGTTTGCTCTTAATGTAAAGATTAACAATACACATGTTTTCTCACCAGGAAACCACATAAGGACTTTTAGAACTGGGAAACTACACTGGACCTTATGATGCCCAGCTTCAAAATACGAACCTGAGCGGAAGCGCACTGCTCTGCAGTGGTTTTCTGGCACTGAACGTTTAGGTTGCGCTCTATCTGGGTTTATGAATGCCCAACCATTTTCAGTGCCGCTCGGGTGGCGGCTGGGTCTGTGTTATAAGTGGAGCAGAACAGGGGTGCCCCTCACATTGTAAGTGTTGAGGTTATCTACGTTTTTTCTTTGTTACTATTTATGTAGCCAGATTAACGCCGATTTTTACAAAACACAAAACGTTTTTCCATCCTGAAGAAATCTGAGCACATACAGCGTACATTGCTCTTTAACCCATTAATTGGCACGGGAAATTTTATTTATTGTCATTTTTAACACATTAGCGCTCATTCAACAGTGGCGTTTTTACAGTATATGACTTTTTGTGTCTCCCTGGATACGTTGCCAATTTAGGGTCTATACTAAAATTGAACAATAACTTTGTTGCTTATTAAAACATTTACTTGGAAATTTGTGAATTGTGAATTATTTTGAAGATTTAAAAACATACACCCTGATTCCAAGCTTCTGTTTGTGGTGGAAATCAACAAAAACATGATGATCCTTATTTTTACTCGTTTCCATTTCATCTATGCCCTAGATCCAGAAATCTGAAAGCAGATTTGTGGCCCCACTAACACTCGCCCTAGACCAGCACTCCTGATCCTGAGCCCATTCTTCTTGACTCCTGTTTTGTGAGCTCCGTTTAATATGATGAGGAGTTTCATTGCTCTGTATTAGTCTCTCTGCAATGTCCTCCTGGCAATTAATTGTTTCCTACAATGAATAGCTAACACTGGGAATCCTTGCTCCAAGACATACAACCACGTGTTTCCTAGACTCTCTCTAAAACCAGCAAACTCTGCCACTGCCTATGCCAAAGAGGCCCTGATCAGCCTAAACTTTTACACTGATCTCCCAGAGTCAAATCGTCATCTTCAACATGGTTCCTTGCTTCTTCAAGGTTGTAAGATTCACACCCCCACCTCAGCTTCTGTGAATATTTCACACAGTATAAATTCTGTTCCAACAAGTAGGCCGCTACTTTTCAACCCCTGAGAATGTTCTTTGGCAATGTATTTATTGTTTTTAATAATTCCATTATGTTTTTTTTCATCACGTCTTATCTCGTGTGCTGCTTCACAACATGCCCTTTTGTGACAAAGGGCCGCCAAGGCATCAGGTTCAGAACAAAATACCCAATCGCTCAGTGACATTTAGTGTGTTTCGGTGACACATCAGTTATCACACAGTGAGCAAAGCAAGGGGTTTTCTAGCATTTATCTTGCGCCATTTAATAAGTAGGGATTCCCATTTGATCTATCTTTGGACCAATACTGATATTAGCACTCTGATCCAGGGCTAAAATCATGTATGATCCTGTATAATCTGTATGATGTCATCTAATATTGCAAACATTCACAGCATTGAATGTCGAAGGAAGGCACTGTGGTAGCCTAGCGGTTAAGATACTGGACTCTGGACCAAAAGGTCCAGGGTTCAAATCCCACCTCTGTCAAGTTGCCACAGTTGGGTTCTTGAGCAAGGCCCTTAACCCACAAATTGCTTCGAGGGTAAAACTATATGAGATGTAAGTCACTCTGGATAAGGGCGTCTGCTGGAAATGTAAATGAAATGGGTTAAAAAAAAACATCATATGCACTCTGATATGGATCCAGTGATTTCTAGCAGTATTGACCAAAATGCCCATGATTGTATTTTGAGTACTATACTATACAAATCTGATTGAATCGTTGTTTATGTGTGTGTGCACAGTGCTATAAGTATAAATATAACTCACTAAGGGAGGGAGTTAAGAACTTCATGACTCAGTGATTGCTTCAATAGCAAGGAAGGAAAGACACTAAACCCACAAACAGAGGTGGCTTATGAGTAGAATTGTATTCATAGCTGTAGGTATACAACAAGAAAATGTTAAAGCAAAAAACTAAAACAAGGACGCTGAAATAAACAAATTAGTGCTGCCTAACCATTCAAATATCTCATAAAAATAACCATTCAAATATCTCATAAAAATTCAAAATTCATCTAGGTTTTTTTTTTATTGTTAAACATAATTTTTGTTTAACCATTTTGTGCTTTACAACCCCAAATCAGAACAAAACTTGAGACAGTTTGGACAATGCATATTAAAAACACACAGTGTTTCTTACATTACTTTTTGACTTTTATTTCATGACAGACAGTATGAAACTGTGATATTTCATGCTTTTGTCTGATCAACTGCATTGCATTAATAATTAATTAATAATTAATTAGTTAATAATCAAGACGATAGACGATGTTTCGAAGTGTACTGTTCTGCTTCTGTCACTATGCACACAACTGTGTTTTAATTTAAATGATCATATCTACACACAGATCGTTTGGGAATGCAATGTCACACCGTGGCTGGGAGCATTAATGCAGTAGAAAACTCACAGTTTCTATTCAACTTTTCCCATGACTGTCAATAATATAATAATAACAATAAGCGTACAGACCACGGCCTGAGTTTTTATTGTGTTTGTTTTGTTTAGGGTATTTTTTTTTAACAGAAAGGTCACCGAACATTAGCAACACAGTGTTCAGGTCTGCAGAGTCATGTATTACATTCAACGTTACATTTATTCATCCGCCAGGTGGTTTCTCTATCTAAACATGGCTTCCAATTAAGCAAATATTACTGATAATGACCAGAACTAATTTTGAACCTGGAAATACAGGTGTTTCAGTTAGTGCATTACTTGTAGTACAAGTTTGAATATAATATAAAAAAAATATAAAAAGAAAAAAATAAGAAAAAAGGGTATGAAGGTGCAGGTCTGTTTGCATAACTTCAGTCTCACCATCAGAGAGTGAGAGACTAAAAGAGAGAGAGAGAGAGAAGAGAGAAAGAGAGTGAGAGAGATGGAGAGAGTGAGAGAGAGTAAAATATATATAGAGAGAGAGAGAGAGAGAGAGAGAAAGAGAGAGAGAGAGTGTAAGAGAGAGTAAAAGAGAGAGGGAGAGAGAGTAAGAGAGAGAGAGAGAGAGAGAGAGAGAGAGAGTAAAAGAGAGA
>JAUZST010009537.1:0-12922 GCA_034779995.1 Parotocinclus haroldoi | reverse complement strand
CTCACGCCTTACTAAATAGTGCTCACGACTTACTAAATGGTGCTCACGGCTTACTAAATGGTGCTCACGACTTACTAAATGATGCTCACGACTTTCTAAGTGATGTTCACAAGATATTTCACTATAAAAATATTCACAATGTTCCTTCAGGGGCTCCTTACAATTGTTAAGCAAACAGCAAACATAATTTTTTTTATTGTACACTTATATAAATTCTTCAGTAAAAAACAAAGCCCAGTTTAGTAAAAGACTTTACCACCGATTATCCTGACATTCACGTTCCAAGTGGATTTCTATTGCAGAAAAATGACAGGATCCCACCACTGACCACACACACATATCCAAAGCTCTTTAGTGAGGTACATTCACTGAAAAAGTAAAAACCACACATCTCGTTTTGCATATTTGGAATGGGTTCTGTTTGTTCTTTGTGCTAGATTATGATCTTTCTCTACTTTTAGTTGCAGAAGGCCCAGTGTCCCATAATTCATTACAGAAGAGGCATGTGTTTTAAGTTAGATTTTGCAGAATGAAGTCACCTCACAATGCCATGCGATCACCCAAACAAACTTTAATATAAAACACCTACTACGGTCAGGCTTCATCTGTATACTGGACCTTCAGTGTCACAGTCACTCAGAGCTGGGCTCAGACATAGCTTTTACTTATTGATATCACACACTGATCATTTGGATGCCAAATATTATGATCTATCACTACACCTAAAATTCATTTCACTTTTTCTGAAATAAAAAATATCATGGCAAATTATGTATTACTTTGTTTATTATATTGGAAGAAAACTGTCTATTATGTTGTTTATTTGGTGTTGGTGTCAGTGTTACAGTAAAAACAAGCTGCTTCATTTGGAGTCACTTGCGCTTGCACATCTGCCTCAGTGAATTAACTCACTGGACAACCAGAGACTTCCAGGCTCCAAGAGCTTCTGCAGTGACTCTGTTACATTTCAAATGAAAATCCCCTTAATCCTCTTAAGACTCTTATTTGCAGCCTGTTGCACAGCATCCTATACACAATGTTGCTAGATTTACTCATAATCTGCTGTGCAAGGACTCTTCTGAACTTGCGATTATCTGGTTTTACCTAGCAAAGGATGGTTTCTCCGTCTGATCCTGGTACCTATTAAGGATTTTTGTTCTTGTTTCTCATTAAGTAATTCCCTTGCCACTACCACACCTGGCTGTTTATTTGGGATTAAACTAAGCTTTGGAATAATATGTATTAAAGTGTTTTTATTCAACGTGATTCAATTGTGTGCCACCCGCATGTGGTGGGTAAGAAGTTACCGGATTAAGGTACTGGACTCTGGACCTAATGGTCCATGTCCTGAGTTCTGATGGTCCTGGGTTCAAATCCCACCTCTGCCACAGTTGGGTCCTTAAGCAAGGATCTTATCCCACCATTGGTTGAATTGTAAGACTGGATCAGTTTTCAATAAGGGCGTCTGCTAAATGTCGTAAATGTAAAAACGTAAGTTTAACTCAGGGTAGTTTCCGTACTCCTTGGTTCCCTAGTATGAGTAACATTTGGTACTGAGGGCACAGGTTCGAACCCAAGGCTGGGTTAGAATCAGGGTGTGCCTTTGCATGTACCCAGTGAATTCTGGGAAAGGCACAAGCCAAGAAGTCAAAAACTAAATTAGACACATTTGAAGATGTGGGTTGCCCCTGTCATACAAGAAAGAGCACACAAAATATACTTCTCAAGATATACTATTTTATGTAAACCATGACCTCATCAAAACAAATTTTAGAGGACCTTAAAATTTATGATGTTTTTGGCAACAGCTCCAAAGGCGTCATAAAGAGCTTGGTCATCTTCAAACCACAAAAAGACAAACTGTCTACCAAAGCAGATTTTATAATGCTTAAGGAGGGGAAAAGTACTGAATGGGAATTGCGAAAGACCTTATGGGCGAAAGATGTTTACATTTTTCTTATAGTGAATACATCTCCAGAAGGTTCTGTTCATGTATTCACTATAAGAAAAATGTAAACATAGAAGATTTTAATGAAATAACCATATAGAAACTGCTGGTTAATGAAGTTTGCAAAATACCACCTTGGTCATCCATAATACTTTTATGATTATGTTCTTTAAACAAATGATACATAAGTAGTTTACTTTTCCCCTACAATTGGAAAAAAAATCTGTATATTATTTATATAATTCCTATTTATCTTATACGTTTTTATTTATTGTATTAAGTTCATCTTATTTAACACAATTCAGAATTGCAGAGAGGCTTAGCCCAAATGGCCATAGCAGTGCCAGGTCCATCATGTGATTAGCTCTGAGACACAGACAACTGTGTCTGTATGTGGCATCTTCTGGGACTCGAACCCAGAACCTTGTAATGGCAAGCTGGCATATTGGAAAAATATGAGCACCTTGAATAATTGTATTGCTATTTATTTCATTTTTTAAAAAATGTTTCCAATGTAAATGAATAAGTAAATCCAAGTAAGTTCAGTGTTCAAAAGTGATTTCTTGCAGTTGCCAGAGATTTGACTGCATTATTTGTTCTCCGGTATCCTGTAGTATCTTCGATACATAATTCCTTGTTGGTGTCCTGTGCAGCTTTTCTTTTTTGGGATAGAGAAAGAAGCACTTTCTGTATTGTAGTACTGTGAATGTGTCGCTCATGTATTTTATTTTGTACAACTTTATGAAGACATCTTTGTGCTGTAATGGTGTGGGAATATTTTCTTGATATACCTAAAGATTGTTTAAACGCCAAAGTATTGTTTCTCACTATGTCCATCCCTTCATGACCACCACACACCATCCTCTGATGGCTACGAACAAAAGGATAATGTCACAAAGGTCAAATCATCGCAAACAGGTTTCTTGAACATGACAGTAAGTTCACTGGCCTCCACAGACACCAGATCTCAATCCGGTATATTTGAGAGGATATTTGGCATGTGGTTGAACGGGAGATTTGCAACACGGATGTGCAGCCATCTGCTGCAACTGCATGGTGCCGTCATGTCAATATCGGCGAAAAACTGTGGAATGCTTCCAGCACCTTGTTTAACCTATGGCAAAATTAAGGCTTGTTATAACAACAAAGGGGGATTCAACCCAGTACTAAAAGAGTGTACGTAATACATTGGCCACTGAGAACATAAATACAGTATATGTGTCATTTTTTTTTAACTTAATCCATAAACACTAACTAAATGGCAATAGAAATATAAACAGGCCACATAAATAAGTATGTTTTAGTGCTTTCCTAATCTGGAACATTATGTTTAGCTTTGAAAAACATCTTTAAATCATATTTAACAGAGGACCTGCCTTTGGAAAATGAAGTGCTCTGGGTCAGCTGTACGCTTTAGCAGATCCGTGTGATATGTTGGAGATGCACCTTAGTAGGGTTTTGCATGTCATTAGCAGACAGCTAATGGTTTGAATGGTATGATAAATGGTATGAGATTGTGGTAATATGATCAGACTATTTCCTGATTAGAATACCCTGATTAAGTTCTGTGGAATTCTTAACTACCTGGAATTAATTAAAGAAACTGCAAGCCAAATGCAACATGTAGGTTGACTAGGCTGACAAAGTAGTGGTAGGACTATGGCTGTTTCTCATATCTGTTTATGCACAGAACCATAGTGTCAAAATATGAACAGGGGTTATCAAGAATCTTACTTATTATGAACGTTGTTTTTTTTTAGAAAAGGTGAGAGCTTTACACAATACCATGGGAGTTGCTGAAATCAAAGTAATGACTGTATATCTAAAACATAATATAACCAGGGTGACCGAATATAAACAGTTACTAAATGGTATCTTAGCATTAAGTTAAGGAAAATAAACCTTTGGTATCAGACATGCAGAGCATGCTGAACTACTAAGGTCAAAACATTCACCCTGATAGATGGTGGGGCAGCCAACACCACAGGACTTTGTTCTGTAATCTAACTATTTTACAACAAAGTAGTAAAATTAACAACAAAAAAACAGCTCTACTGGACTAGAGCTTTCTGGTTACACTCTGTAATCAAAAAAGAGAATTGTCTTCTGCTAAACCAGAATCCAGAAAAGCTGAACAAAAGCAAGACAATACATCAAGTTTAGCAAGGTTTTTGTTTTAGCAAAAAGCACTGACTCCATCATATATAGCAGCCTAACAACAGCAGTTCAGTTGTCCGCCAAAGAAAAAAACCATGTGTACCTGTTTGAATACGGATACTAGCTGAGCTTAATACAATTACCCTGATTTTCAACAACAAGTTAACATAAAGCTAAACTGTAAAGTGAAAACAAGCAGCTTACCTTATTCCACACCTATGTGAATCTAGATCTTTATTAATAATGAGAAAATCCATATGAATGGGAACACCTGCTAATTATCTGATAATTATACTTCATGCAGCTTAGCAGTGGCCTAATCTTACTGTATATACAAGTAGACAAAGAAAATGTAGCAAAATAATACCTTTTTACACAATGATTAATTATGAAGATTAAGATATAAAGCTTAAAATTAAAAACCAATGTAAAGTTGTACATCCAACCCAACTTGCCTACTAAACAACCACAAGACTGCACTGGAAGGAAGTGACAGGAAGTGATGTCACAAGATGATATTTAGAATGCTAAAATACAATGCTATTTATAGCCACATTGCAAGCGTGCACAAGGGGTTTAACAAAAATTTTGGTAGCGATTAGGTCATTTAGTTTACTAATGTGGTGATGCAAAGTGTAAAGACACTAAACGTTTATTTAATAATGTAAAAAATTATACATGTTTATTTGCATGTATTTCAGAGTAGACATACATTTACATTATTTAGCTGGAAATTGTGGGTTAAGGGCCTTTCTCAAGGATTGTGGCACCCTGGCAAAGGTAGGATTTGAACCCTGGACCTTCTGGTCCATTGCCCAATGTCTTACCTACTAGGCCACCACTTAACTTGAAATCATAGTAGACAAAATAAGTATACTGTATGTATTACAATAATAATATATTTATTATTACAATTACCAATTAATAAATACATTTAAAAAAAAAAAAAAAAAAAAAAAAACACCACCAAGTACATAACTTTGACTAATCAGCATAGAAGGCCCTCGGTTCAGGCAGTGAATTGCGTTTAGTCCCAGAGGTTTTGGGAGCATCCCCAAGCACTGCAAAAGCAACTGTTTTCAAGCTCTGAGACTGGCACCCCACTGAGGCTATGCATCCTCCCTTTTCCAGTAAATCCCTAAACATGCTCTGGATCCCAATTCCAACCCAGTCCAAAATAAACAGGGATAAATGAGAAAATATTCAAAAAGAAATTGATACTATGAAAGCAGTAGTGCAAAATGAGGAGGGGGTACAGAATCGTATATGCTATACGTACGTGTCAGGTATCTGTAATTGAACAGCCTGCTGTGGAAGCTGAAAAGTGTCAGAAGCAAGTAAAGCAGGATGATGATTTTTCTAGTACACAGTCATTGGCCTTCACAGACCTATTTTGAACTTTATGAAAAACATTACCACTTCTATTAAATTAGTAAGCTTCATTCGTTATGAAGAAGTACTAACCATTGACTGTAAGGGTCTTGATTGTCCCATTATTTTTGTCCTCTTACTCTCATCATAAACTGCATACCTTTCATAAACCTGGCAAAGGTATTCACTTAAATTATTGGCCTCTTTGTGGCTGTTAATTCGGGGTCAAACATGTTTGTTTTGCCATGAATGTGATGCCTCTAGTCGAATAGCTCTTATTTCTTAATTAAGCAGATACATCTAGATATGGAGAAGATGCTTAAGAGCAACCAGACTCAAATGAGCGAGACAAAATAAAACAAGATGGTGGGATGAGGGACCGGAATTTATTAACAATCATCGAGCCAATGATGTTGGCAATTTGCACTGCCACGTCATAAATCTCTATCTAGAATATGTGTTCTTATATTTATATAGAATCTAGGTTCTAAACAAATCAAGCGGTTTTCAAGTAGTAGACGAACACTGAAATGTGATTTTTTTATTCTGAGATTCCTAAAAGCTATGAAAAGTGGAACATCTTTCTGTACATCATTTGCACTAAGGTGTGTTGTTTCCCTTTCATTACTTTTCAGGACTCCAGGAACATGATTGTGTTACATTGTGCCTCTCTGCTCTACAAAGAACACTTAAACCTACGAAACCAGTTAGTTGAGTTCTGCATAACTAGGGCATAGTTATAATGTTTATCTTGTGTTCGACTTTTTATTGTTGTGTTATAATTTACTTATGACCTACAGTAACCTGGAGTTTATTTCCCAGAAGTTATTCTGTATCCAGTATCTGCAAGTTCAGCTTCTGTTCAGTGATAAAATACTGTACTGTATATTGTACGATATACACTAATCACATAAATTATGGAATATTTCCAAATGAATATGAAGGGGATCCCACAAGAACTGCTGGACAATCTGATCCTGTGTTTTGGCAGTCTTGGGTGACCATACGCCCTGCTGAACAGTCAACGTGTAGTACTCTCATCCAGTTTAACATGCTTCTGTTCACCCCCATGAATATATCACTTGCTTCTCTATCACCATAATTATGTTTGCATCTTCTTTGCATAATCAAACAACTTTCTTTGACCTTGCATTTGCTTTTCTGATGATCTTGTTTAATGAAATGGAATCAAGTGCTTCTTTTTTAATCGTTTCACATTCATTTTGAAATATTTCTTAAGTTTTGTTAGCACCATATTTTTTTACCATAAGATATTTATGAAGGAACAAAATTTAATTACCAATCCTTTTTAACTGAGTGACAATTACGTGAGTCAATGTTGTAGTTCTGACTACAAAAAGAAGGGTATTACAATAGTAATATGACTATATATTGTCCAAATAACCTTGGTTTTCTACATATGTCCAAATATGTGCCCTTGATATTTTTTTGTTTGTAGCACAAAAAGTGTAGTTACTGAAGTTTCCAGACCTGGAAGACACCAAACAAAAAATAGTGAAATAAAATAATGACACATAGACTCAAAGAGATGTTTGTTAAAATGAAATTCCATGATCTGCTATACTTACAGCAAACAGAAATACTAGAGATTGTTCAGTGGCAATGTGGCATGGAGTTCCCATAATGATTAAGCTGCTGGTACCTTAGCTGTTCCGTCTGTTACTGGAAAAGAGTAGTTTCATTTCAGTTAAAGAGCAATGTTTTGAAAAACAAGTAGCAAGATCGTCCATATGCACATTTTAAAAATGTAAAAATCTAGGTACCATATTACAAGCAAATAAAGCTAACTGATCTAACAACATCATGTATTTTAATCCATTCGTTTTGTATTGCATGTCTACACAAGATGATTTTTTGTTGCTATATAGTCTAATGCAGTGGTATTTCCCTGTTGATCTTGTAAATTCCAATGTGAATGCAAACACACTGAAGCACATGAAATACAAATACAAACCTCCTTTTCAAAACCTACACCAAGTACATTGGTAATCAAACAAATCGATTCACATCAGAAATAATTTGGGACATGGAAGATGCTTATAAAAACAGTGTTGCTAACGTTGAATTTTCAGTACATATTTTGTATGCATCAGAGTTCTTGAAGGTATAAATTGCTGAGCTCAAATTGCCCCAAGGATAAACGACTGTTAGAATAACAATATTTAAATATAATGCTCACAAAATTAGGGGCTATTGTGAGCAGTTTAATTGAATTAGTTAGAGGACTTCTCGTGTGCAAGAGCACCAGGCACATGCTTTGGCTAATTTAGTTTGACAGTTGAAATAGCCAGTTTTTTTAATAAATACCAAATAGTATTTGGTATGAGTATTAAATACTAAATAATACATTTTAAAATGGGGAATAGGATGTGCATGGCTCAAAAGTTTAGAATTAAGATTTGTGCAATGATTTAAGGAAATGAATGACAGGGTTCTCGCATTCATATGTCTAATTAGGTTCGGCGATGTGAATTCCAACTCCCGTTGGTAAGTTTTGCTGAACCGGTCATAATTTTAGACTCACAAGTGAACTTAAAATGCCCAGCACCACCAGTTCTTTGTTACACAACAAGAGGTGTAATGTCCTCCTATACCTCTCACAAAAATTAGGGGATACTTTAAAATGAAATATCCCATAATGCAATATCCCCTAATCTTTGTGAGCAGTGTAGTTGTTAATATGAACGCTAAAGGGTGTTCCACATACATGTGCAGCTTTGGACCGAAATGCATTTAGCGCATGGAAAAGTTTTTTTTAATCACATTGCCGAGTTTAGTGTGCATATTAACACTGAATGATTTTATTTAAATTGATATACATCGCTGTAGGAAAAACCTAGTCAGTGATGCATTTGGAAATCCCATTAAATTCACGTGCAGTGTGTTTTTTACAATCTGTTCCCCCGTTTAAGTTTAGCGCTGTAATTTTTTTATGGTCTGCATTAGCAATATCACCTTTCTCACGAGGTCCACAATATAATAAACTTCAATAATTAATTATTGCAGTAATATATAATAACTATTATAATCACCAGCATTATCAAGCAATTACTTGTCACTTACTAGTTAATAATAAACTCTGGTTCCAAACCAACCTAATTTTGCAGCCTTTGAAATGTGCAGAACATAAGACACCTATGCTAAATGTAACATATACATTGTTTTCATCCTCCTCCGCAAATGCATTTTCTTCCAAATGACTTTGATCAATTTGAAAGGCATGGGAAAAGCATGAACTGGCAAGATATGAGATTCTAGTACCAGCGTGGGTAGTAGAACAAAAGACCTTTTGTTGTCAGCCGTGATGTCACACCAGAAAGAGAAGGCATTGTGCTTTGGAAAGCGCTTCATGTGCTAGAACTGTAATGGATCCATTACCAACGCTAAACGTATTTCTTAGTTAAACGTAAGCCATTTCTTGGTTAGACTAGCAGGTACACTTGTTGGTAAAGTAAGATAGGTTTTAGTTGTCAAAATAAACCATATCTGAAACACTATGATGGTTTTGGGTGTTTTTTTTTAATCACATGAAAATATATGCCTCCATCCCTGAAGATGTACATACAATAATAGGAGACAGAAAAATCATGAAAGCACAAAAGTTGTCCGTTTTTGTACATTAATTTTTTGTCTTAGGCACTTGATAGTACAAGAAACTTTCCCTTCTTACAAAAATAAAATGTATTTGGTCCTTTAAGATAGAGAAAGCCAGAGTTTGATTGAACCACTGTCGGGTAAAAAGGAAAAATACATTTTGTTACCTTAATAATGCCCATAATGTTGCTAAGCATGGGCATTGCCAAAAAAAAAAGTGCTGTAAATCCAATCCATAAGAACTGCTACATTTGAAAAAGACCTCCTTATCCAGTCAGCAAAATGAATATTTGAGAGTGCAAGAGAATTAGAGTGTTACAATTGGCTCATATTACACATACAGCAGTAAATCATCAGTCTACTTTATAGTCATTTGTACTGAAGAACCAATTTGAGTATACCATTGCATATCTCATTTTCACTGTGGAGATCTAAACAAGACGAGTATTCGTGGGCACCCAGAGCACCCTACCAGAAGGTGGGTGGGATGGCTATCCCTTTCAAAAGATGTTATCTCTCTTTTCGTTTGCTCCAGGTCATTTGCAGGGCAGCCAAGTCTGATAGTTGTTAGTACTGGTGTGGATCAGTGGTGGTAGGTGAGCTATGTAATAGTTACTGAAGTTCAAATCCCGTACGTAAGGTGCGGGCTGGTAATAACACGTAACGTTGGTGACTGTAGGGATAGCATTCTGCTCGGCCAGCACCCGCAGTGCCAGCATGGAAATAAGGCTCAACGTCTGACGCCTCTCGTGCCCCATCAGGCAAACCGTACTCTCATTGACCACATGGTAGAGTGCATTGAGGTAGCTGTAGCGCTTGTGCTCCATGCCCACAAAGTGGTTTTGCAAGTACCCTTCCAGCTTCCTCTGTTGCTCACCAATGTCCGAAAAGTCGATAAAGAACCGCGAGCACATGTAGCGCTGGAGTGATTTCATCTCAGTCTCTGATGTGGGCTGGAAGCCCCGCACCAGGAGGTGGCAGTACTTCAAAAGGCCTCCACCCCGGATTTCCTCTGGGCTGCGTGTGGCGATGATTTTATGCCGAAGGTGGCCAAGAGCTTCCTCAAAATCCCCATACACGCTTTCCCCCAGCACAGTGGGGTGGAAGCTCTCAGACATGGGCGCCTCTGAGCATCGGTCAAAAAGCAACAGCGAGTCCAGGCCAATCTGAAAAGAGTCCACGCTGAATTCAAACTGCCGTCTGAGGGAGTCGACAAACTTTAGCTCCACGTTCTTGCCGGTGTTGTTGGAGAGCGATATGAGGCTCCAGCGATCCGAGTCGTTGCATACCTTGACCAGTTTCTGCACGTATGCCTCCTTGAGAGTGAGTGCTGTGATGCGATCTTTGTTGACGCCCTCTGGCAGGAAGTCGAGCAGGCAGTCCAGAACCACAGCTTTAACCAGATGAAAGGCCTGATCGTCTGACAGGGACACACCAAATATCAGGTCCAAATCCTTGTAGCCGAGCCCGGTGTCCTGGTGCAGAACGTGACTGGCTGCAGAGCCGTTCAGCCTCACATCCCGCACAGTGATACCTCGCTCTTCCAGCCTTGTTCGTACAACCTAGAAAAGGAAAGAACAGTAAGACATTTTAGAAACCTTTTTTAAAAAGCATTTCAGGTCGCTGTTTTTCATCATTTATGTTCGGACACAAACCCAAGGCCTTTACTAAAGTTTCTACCCAAATCCATGTGTGACCCAGTTTTAAAGCCGTGGCCACATCAGAAACTTGCTTGCGAAATTTGTTTGACCGAGCTGGGACTGTAAGGTTGGTTATGGAAAACAGTCATCATTTGTAAACTATGATGATTTCCATGATGCAGAGAACACACACAGACACAATTATCTGAGATATAAACCCAGACAACAGTGGAAGTTCACAGTTATTACAACATTTCTGAAAATGCGTCTTTAAATTCAGAAGTAAATGTGTGTCGGAAATTCCACAAGGGTTTTCATGAGTCTTTACACTTTTCACCAACTTTCTAAAGCCTAGAGATTGAACTTTTGCCCTCAGGAAAACTTTGGCTAAAAATGGCACCTTTCTTTAGGCTTTCAGCTGATAGAACAAAAGACATGTGTTTGATTGAAAAAGATTAACGTCAAGCTGGGCCAGACAGCGGAGATAAGCTAGGTGTTAAAAAAAATCTAACACTTAAAAAGTGTATTTTATTAGTGATAAAAATGAGAAACTAACTTAAAATACAGTGTTCGATAATTATTCTTTATATCCTTAATTATCTTGTTCTGGTCCAAAAAGAGGTGCTCAGTTTAAGCAGCTGCAAATTAACATGGAAAGTGTCTGCAGTGTGGAATGATTTCACTATGTCCAATACACAACCAATCTACCACACTGAACATGTAATCTGAAATTACTGTTCATTTCAGAAATTAATGGATATTGTCTTATGTCGTTTAAATGACACAAAAATGCCATATAATAAAAAGTAATAACGGTTTTCACGTTTCAGAAATTCTACCTCAGCTGTCTGGATTAAGGGCCAATTAGTGTTGTAGTCTAGTCTTGGTCTCAAGGCCTTAAATGAGAGGTCTCAGTCTTGTCTCTGGGTAAGTTATACTTGGAAATTGTTGTCATCTTCCTAAGATGGCGTTAATTACAAACAGAACTTTATCTACCGTTACTGAATATTAACATTTCATTCAAACACAATAAATCAGTCCTTTTTCATGTCTAAGTCAAATTGGATTGGCTAACAAAATTTTAAAAATCCAATTGATATCCAATCATGTTCTTTACATTTTTGTGTTTGTTAAATATCCTGACCGCCATAATTTGCTTCCAAAAGTAACACTGCCTTAGTTTGACCAATACTATATTGTAATAATAATTATTAATATATTTATATTATAAATTATTCAGTGTTATATTTTACAAAGCATATGATGAAATCTATAATTTATTAAGAGTAAACATGTATATGAATGATAAGGAATGTACAGTGAATTAAATGGTATTCAAATTATTGAACTAAATGTAATTGTTTTCTTTGTTTTATTCTTGTATGATGGAAAAAATCTTAATCTGGTCTCGGTCACTTTCAGTCTTGGTCATGATTTGGCTCTATTGGTGACTATCTTGACTAGAATACTAGTGCAGTCACACTAGTAGTAGTAACTTCTGCTGAGTGTGTTGGTGATTAATAAGTTTGTTCACGTCGACACAGTAAAACAGTACACTATGGAACGACAATATTCATTTGTACTTTTACACATTAGTAACCCCTTTCTTATTTACTGTAGGTCTAATGAAATGTTTCATGACAAAAGGCTACACCAAATATGGTCTAATGTTTACAAGTTAATGATTTCAGCATTTGCTGTGCTCGTTGCCCTATAATGTTTAAAAGGAGTAAAACCAAATGTGTATTTCAATAAACAGGTTCACTTACTGAACTTGCCAATACAGACACAGAGACACACACCATTTACCAGTACCAAAAGTATCTGATCAAGAGAGACTAGGGTTCACTCTTATCAAGATCATGGTTTGGTACGGAATGCATCATCTAACCAAAGTGAAATAACCAAAACGTTTATTAGAAAAGTTTAAAATACTGTCATGGTTTCATTTTATGACATTTAGCAGTCAACCATATTCTAAGTGATCTACAGCTACGGGAGGCTTACGTGCAAAAAAAAAAAAATTTTTTTCAGCTTGGATCATAATCCACAATAATATCACTATTATTTTTGCTTTGTAATAACTCCTGCAACTGAACCTAGGATCCAAATCACGTCAAATCACACTGGATAAGTTCTTCAAACGTTGACTGGAATTTAGTAAGAACTTGTTTTTTACAGTATTATGCTT
>JAUZST010009536.1:0-12925 GCA_034779995.1 Parotocinclus haroldoi | reverse complement strand
ATGTAACACAGCCAAGAGGCTGTTATAGTCTAAATCTAACTAAAAGCCTGAGTAAATAAGAATGTTTTTAGCCTAGAATTAAATATTTGGAGAGAATCTGAATCTCTGACTAAAGTGGGAAGTTTATTCCATAGCTGGGGGGGGGTAAATATGAGAAAGCTTTTCCCCCTGCAGTGACTTTTTTAATTCTAGGTACTGAAAGAAGTCCTGCTCCCTGTGTAATAATACCTTACTCAAAAATGAATAAAGATTTGATTATAAAAATCAAACCTATTGTTAGGGAGGAAGTAGAACGCACTACTGTCAGAATGATGTGTGCTGGCTCTCCTTTGACACTTTTTTGCTTTTGCACCAGGCTGTCTCTTGGTTCTGCATTTCCCATGTTTCTATGTCTTCGGTTTATCATTAGACTCGCTGCCTTAGCCTGGTGGTGTCAGCCTTAGCCATAGCCTTGTGTGTTTATTAGCCTTGTCTTTGTGTATTCATATCATCCAGTCCTGTAACCATTGTGTGTGTGTGTCAGCACTGTTTGTAGTAGTACTATTTGTAGCATTAGCATGGACTGGTTGTCTTGTCATTCCCTGGGGTTCTGAGCGTTAGTCTGTTTTGTATTAGCTTCCTCCTGTCTTGGTACTATTGTCTGTTTCTAGTCTTTGTCCAAACTATAGTTAACAGTGTCTGTGAACAATATTTACTATATACAGGTGTATCTCAGTAAATTACGATATCATCAGACAGTTAATTTAATTCAGTAATTAATTAAAAAATGCATTTATTTAATGCATATATTATATAGATTGATTACAAACAGAAAGATCCATTTGAAGCGTTTATTTTTTTAATGTTGATGATTATGGCTTACAGCTAACAAAGACCCAAAATACATTATCTCAGAAAATTTGAATTATTTTAATATACACAAAACACATGAAAAAGTTTCCTAAGTGTTTAAAATAATTCCTTTAAGCTAGTTCAGTAGGCTACATAATCATGGGGAACACTGCTGACGTGACAGACGTCCATAAGACACACTCCACAAGGACGGTATTCCACAAAAGGTCATTGCTAAAGAAGCTGTTTGTTTGTGTTTGTGCTGTATTTAAGCATATTAATGGAAAATTGAGTAAAAGGAAACGCTGTGGTATAAAAAGGTGCATAAGCAACAGGGATAATCGGAGCCTTAAAAGGATTGTTAAAAAAAGGCCATCCCGAAATTTGGGTCATTCACTCATGACCAAGAGACAACACCAGAAGCGTCTTACTTGGGCCAAGGAGAAAAAGAGCTGGACTGTTGCTGTTCCAAAGTCGTGATTTCAAAAGTAAAGTTTGTATTCCATTTGGAAAGCAAGGTCCCAGAGTCTGGAGGAAGAGTGGAGAGGCAACCAATCCAAGCTGCTTGAGGTCTAGTGTGAAGTTTCCACAGTCAATGTTGGTTTGGACAGCCGTGTCATCATGTGTACCTGGTTTAATAACCACAGTATCACCTTGCTTGATTGGCCAGAAAACTCGCATGACCTAAACCCTGTATAGTTTTTTTTTATTTATGGAGTATTGTCAAGAGGAACATTGGGTTTACACAATATTCTGATTTTCTAAGGTAATGACTTTTGGGTTTTCGTTGGCTGTAAGCCATTATTCATCCATCCATCCACTCATTATCTTCCGCTTATCTTCCAAATGGGGTCGCAGGCCAGTCGGTGCCCACCCAGCAAATGAATCTAGATAATATATGCGTTTCACTTTTTGAACTGAATTACTAAAATAAATTAACTTTATGATGATATTCTGATTTATTGAGATGCACGTGTAGTTAGTGTACGAATGCTTGTATGCTTGTTAGCACATCTGTAACTCCCATGGTCAACATCGCTCTCGGTATTGCTAATGCACCTTCACCCGTTCGTAATGTCTTAAGCAAGTAAAGCACATACACTTGCAATGTTTAACAAAGTATATTATATATTCAAAACAACCCCAAATCAGAAAAGTTGTGATGGTGTGGCAAATGCAAATATAAAATAAACGCAGTGTACAATCAGAATTGACCATATGCAATATGTAGTATATGTATGTTTGTCTGATCAACCTAATTTTAGTTGTTAAACATCTAGTCATGCATTTCAGACCTCCAACACATTCCAAAAAAAAAAAAAAAAACAATTCCAAGACGATCTAAAATACTGATTCATCTGACCAAAGTACACATTTTCAATATGGTGTTCTATCCTAGGTACCTAGCATGATCAAAAATGATTAAAATCACATCATTAGTTATTTTCTACATTTATTTCTCTTTCTAAAGTATCCCAACTTTTTGGAAATGTGTTGCAGGCATTACCAGGGCACCAATGCTATAGTGACAGTCTGAATGAGTGTGTCCGAACTACACTTTCCATACTGTCCTAAGGATCCAAGGATTTTTTAAAATAATAGCAATAAGGTGTGTATTATCTAGGTTTATTTTTTGGAAAGGATGTTTTATAAAAGTGATAAGAATGTTGTATTGATAAAAAAAAGTAAAAGGATGATTTATAATAGTGAAACGTAATTAGGGAGTTTTATAATACTGAAAAGTGATAGGGTGTATTGAATTAATCAACAATTGATAGCAAGGTTTATATACTGCTCACAAAAAGTAGGGGATATTTCAAAGTGATATAGCCCATCATGAAATTTCTGTGAGAGATGTATTAGTGAAAACAAACACTGGTGCCTTTTAGAAGGCATGTGGCCAAACCAAAAGGCTATTGGAAAAACGTTTTGTGGATGGATGACAACAAAATACTGTAGAACATGTTGACCAATAAATTATATCAGCATTTCATGAAATATGTCAGGACAGCCGTGGAGAACTGATTCTGAAGAGATTAGGGGCCATGCAGCAAGATAATAACCCTAAGTATACAAGTAATTCTTCCAAGGAATGGCTAAAGAAGAATAAGTTGTTTTGTAATGCCAAGCAAAGTTAATGTTGTAGAAGCAGAAACGTTGTGAAGCCATTATGTGATTAATCCCAGAAAGGAAAGCCCTAAATTTCCTGATATGTAGTAAATTAGTCAATAATGTCTAAACCCACTGGTAACAAAAGTGAGTACACTCCTAAATTAAAATGCCCCAATTGTTCCCAAAGTGGAAATATTTTGTGTGGCCATTATTAGTTTCCAGCCCTGCCTTAACACTCTAAGGAATGGAGTTCACTAGAGCTTCACTGGTCACCACTGGAATCCTCTTCCACTCCTCTATGATGGCATCACACAGCTGGTGGATGTTACAGACCTTGCGCTCCTTCACAGATGCTCAATACGGTTTAAGTTTGAAGATATGTCTGACTTTTAGCCCCAGTTGCTTTAACAAGGCAGTGGTCATCTTGGAGGTGAGTTTGGGGTTGTTATCAGGTTGGAATACTGCCCTGTGGCCCAGTTTCTCTCATAGTATGTCACAGTACTTGTTGACATTCATTGTACTGTAGCTCCCCACAACCAGCAGTGCTCATGCAGCCCCAGAAAATGGCATTCCCACCACCATGCTTGACTGTAGGCAAGACACACTTGTCTTTGTGCTCCTCACCTGGTTGCTGCCACCAAATAAATTTGAACTAATAAGTTTATGATGGTCTCATCAGACCATGGGACGTGGTTCCAGTGATCCATATCCTTAATCTGCTTGTTTTCAGTAAACTGTTTATGGGATTTCTTGTGCATCTTTCTGATTCTTCTTTCTGATATACCAGTCATGCAGACCAGTCTGATACAGTGTGTGGTGTATGGTCTGAGCACTGACAGGCTGACCCCCCCTCCACCCTCCATTTAACCTCTGCTGTAATGCTGGCAGCCAAGTTCGGAAGCAGACTACTTTACATTGTATCAAAGTGTCATATCCTCTTCCTGTCCCATGAAAAGATCAAATTAAATAATGACAAAAATATGAGGGGTGTACTCACTTGTGAGATACTGTATATAATATTCTTGTCTCTTTTCATTAATTGGGTTCTCTTTATCTACTTTTAAATCTGATGATGTCTTGGGTAATATTTATGCAAAAATATAGAAAATGTTAGAGCTCACAAGCTTTCAAGAACCACTGTATACCTAGGAATCAACATAGTTATGGACACTGGCAGGAACGTTTAAACCTCAGGATAATTGATAGTAAGATATCTCAACCTCTGTGTGGAAGAACGTGAAGAATATTTCGGCAATTAAACCATTAACAAGTAATTCCATTCCATTTACTAAGGAAAGCTTCCTATTTAAACCCACTTACCTCGGTCAGGGTCCTGGTGAACAAGCTTGAGCCTATCCCAAAATTCAAATGGTGTAAGCATAGGTTCACTGTAAACTATATTTCTTAATCTTTCAGGAATGGCCATTTTAGCAGTGTGGATTCTAGTGGATAACCTGGAAAAAAGACAATATGATTGCATATCAAAGATTTGATGTTCACTGTATGATCAGCCATTGGTGCACTAGACTGTATCTGTATGCAATGTGTACAGAAGTTTATGGTTGAATAATAGTTCCTTTGAGGTACAGTTCTCATAAGAAACAATAATTTACTTTTATTCCTAATAACTTAAACCCCTTTACTTTTATCTAATTCAGACACATTCTCTGTTACCTCTCTTCTAAAACATGCAACTCCCTTTCTGCAGTGTGTGCATTAAAGAGATTTTGTAAAAAGGAACCATTTGAAGTTGAAACATGTTTCTCTTACGGGAACATAAGCCCCTGTGTAATTTATGACTGAAAAGATGCAGCAAAAAGAAGCTGTACAAAAAGCAGCATAAATTTCCATTTAATCTGTTGATATAAAATCATTTCTCTGGAAGATCACTTTGATCTGAAGGGTGCTTATTTATTTTCCTGTCAGGAGCTACCTTTCTTGGCTCTCTAGTGTGAAAGGACAAAGATTTGTGTAAGTGCTTTATCATTGGTGCCCTAATCATTAGGGAAATATAGGGTCATGCGAACATATTTCCAATATATTTCCAAGCGACACTGTCAACTAAAGGAAAATAAAATTGTACCGCTAAAGATTTCATTACAAAGAAATAAATAACAACAACTGTTGCATTCACCTTTCATCAGTAACATAAAACTGTGGGTAATGATCTGATTTGGGACTGAAATGCAATAATATTACAAAACTGCACATTCGTGCACAGAGTATCACTACATACTCCCCTTTAACTTTACTTGTTTTCTATCAACCGTTAACCAATGATTTACAGTTCTTACACTGATACAGTCCAACAGGGTAAGTTTCCTGACTGAGCAGGACTGGGGTGCCATGATTTTTTTATTTAGCAGACACGCTGCTTTCATTTAGTGGTTTTAAAACTGATACTATCTTCAAAACAATTAAGACTTAAGGGCCTTGCTAAAGAGTGCTACAGTGGGACTTCATTTCCAGTAATCCCGTACCATAGCCACTGCACTAGCACAGGTAAGGGTTTATCACTTAAAAACACAATTTTAAATAATTATGTCAGTTATGTTTGATCTCAAATGCTGACCATAGTTTTCAGGACACCTTTCATTATGTCCAGCTGAAATCAGGTGTAACATGTTGTTTCCCCTTTTTGGGGTCTTTTGTGAGGTTTTTTTTAATGCCTATTTAGTTTAATATTTATTAATTATGGAAAAATCTGACTGAAGTTTGACCAAACATTGAATGACGACCAGAATTTGTCATATGGGCCACATTGTTTATCTTTACTCACAATGATTCATGCTGTAGAATAAAGGTTAGAATATCATATCCCCAAAAGAATCTTGCGATTTTCACCTGGACGACTTCAGCTCCCACAATGCTGTGCATTAGCAAGGCTCAAATTAAATGCCCACACACCATCTTGCACCAAGAAACCACTTAAAAATGAACCTTAAACCTTCAGATCTGCTAAAAACTAACCTGAGCAGGGTCAGCTATTAGCCAACTGCAGATTTTTCTCTTTTTGCAAAGACTGGACATAATGTTATGGTTTTACATGTGATCTCCGTTTGTCATACAGTATAACAAAGAAAGAAAGAAAGAAATACCTATGCCTCACGACCAATCACATGGCAAAGCTTGTCCTTTTGGTTTGTGTAATCTTAATAATATGTGAAAGAATATCTAGCGCTGTAGTTAACAAGGCTTACATGAGCTAGCTGGACTAGGTGGGGTAGTGCAGTGGTTAGGGTTGCCATTATTACGGCTCTAGAGATGCCTGTTTCTGGGTACTCCAGGTTTCTCCCACATTTAAAAGACAAGCAGTTTATGTGAGATAATAGTTGCATCTTGTGCTACCATTTAGACTCTGGCTACTATTTATATATATATATATATAGCATGGTATGGGATAAAATGTCAAGTCTGGTTTGCCACGGTTAAAGTATGGCAACCCGTACTGTGAACGATAATGTTTTACATTTTATGTTTAATGTAAAAATGTTTTGTTTTGAATTGACCAGTAAATTCACCAGATATATGCCACTCATGTTTGTATGTAGTTCTTTATTATGTCATAGCATTATATGAATATTGAGTAAGGCATCCAAGACATTTAGCAGATCTGGAAAGCTGTACCATGCGGGCTAACGTTGCTTTACCTTATTATGTATTGTGTGATGTGTCTATGGTTATGTATATTATGGCTAGTTATGTAATGGCAGGGCTTTGAAGAGAATAGTGGCCTGGCTGAAATCTGCCAAACCTTACACTGTGTATTTTTTAGTATGCAATTGTCCCTGGTTTTTTTTAACACCACCCTAACCCTAACTGAATCATAAATTGAGTTTTAACAAGATCTGAAATTACTTAACTTTTGGAAAGAGTGAATTTGATTAAATATAGAGGCATGAAAGATGAAAATTGGACACATGCTAACAACAGCAATTAACTAAAACGGAAACATCACACACTCCCTGTCATAACAGGCTGTTATGAACACAGTTCGGTTCATACAAAACCTTTGGTCATTTCGAGGCCTCTTCGTAATGAAGCAGGTGATCATAGGGAAGTGATAACATGGATATGCTAAAAATGGTGTGGATAAGTGGAAAACACAAAAACACAACCATATATGCCTGTATGCTACAAACATAGAACTGCATGCTCAGTGACAACATTATTTTATCCTGGGGAGATACAATGCCTAGCTGGTGGCATAGGGCACAAGGCAGGAGCAAACAGGCGTAGGGGCGCTTTAACGCAATCAGTTCACATAATGTATGTTTTTGGACTGTGGGAGGAAACTGGAGCACCGTGAATAAGCTCAGACAGAAACAGCGAGGGCATACACACTACACACAGAAAGGATTCCAGGGTTAGGGTTAGGGTTAGGACCATGCTCAGAGACCCAACTGTGGCAGAGGAGGGATTTAAACCCTGGACCTTCTGCTCCATAGTCCAGTACCTTAACCTCTAGGCCACCACAGTCCCACAGCTTGGATTCTTGCTGGGTCTTTTAGCAGAATAATATCATAAACATTATTTATTTATTTATTTATTTATTCAATACCAGACCAGAAAATTCACCCCATAGTTTTAATTAATAATGTGCGACCGCTGGTAATGCTGCCAATTAGTGGACAACATGACTGACACATAACAGTAATGGCTTCTGGTGTGAACATTAATGGGTTGTTTCATTTACATTCATATGTGAACTGCTGTATTAATTCTAGGTGCAGGTGAGCGAATCCATTAAGTTGAGCATCTAGCTATTTCAAAGTTCATTTAAGTTCACAAGAAGGTTAATAAGAAGGCCAGTTTCAGTTACATGTTTTAATAAACACCAAATCTTGCTGCATGTTCGCAATGAAAATTGAAAACAGTGCTAAAATATGCTTCGTGCATTTATTCTGAAATAACTTTTTCTAACACATTGCTACTGAAGGACATTCCTGCATGCTTCCTTAATGATAGCCTGATGCAATTTAGCCTTTCAGTAAAGCTAAAGAAATGTTATTTTTTGTACTTTAATCGCAGAATCACATCACTTTGCCATATCAAAGGTTCCTCTAGATGATGAAATCATTCTGCAGGTATTCTGCCCCATGCAGACTGGATATCTCGCAGTAGACGCAAATTAGGTGGAGAAACTGGCTTCTTAAAATACATTTATGTTTTCACAAAATAAACTCCTATTTTCTTTCTTTAGTAAGATTCCCATAAATCTCCACAGATCACCACAGCTGGGCACTGACTCACCCGTGTCCAAAAGTGAATGGACAAAATTCCTTAAGTCACCAAATCACCTTAAACTTTCTAAAAATTTGTAGTTCTAACTTTAAGGGAAGTAAGGAAATCTCGTTTCCATGCTCCTGGAGCCAATCCATGAGTCTTGTGACCCTTATGTGATTCATCTGACCAGGCGATGTTTTCGGCAGTGCTCTTATCTTCCTCTTACCCTCAGTCAGCAATGGCATTTGAACTGGTCAAGTATCGACCATAATAGCCTATTCATGCTAAGGAATGATGAGTTGAGAATTCTGACATGTTAGCTGGAGCACCAGCATTGTATTGTATACAGTTTGCGTGACTGTGCAAAGCCTGTTAAAATGATTGTTGACACTGTCCTCTGGCTCCTTTTGTTGATGAGTTGTTTCTGTCTACAGCTTTCCTTGAACGAAAACGAAGAAAACAAGCCAACAAACTATGGCTGATGTTAGGTCCCCCCAAAACAACTGAAATAAATCATAGTTTTATGTCTCCAACTTTTTTCTGGTTAAAAATAAATACATTTTTTACAACTTAAATATTGTGTTTTAGGTGTCCTTTACACTAAACCCCTATAAGGATTTAGACACTCTAACATCTCCTTATGACTAATCAGATCTCCCTTTGTAGTTTTCAACTCTTTTAGATCACTGTATTTTTATGAAGACCCTCCATCTTGGTTTTTTATTGTCAGATTCTTTTAACCCTTCTCACACATGCACATACACACGTGAGGATCTCATATTATGCCAGCCTCCAGCTCTCAAAATAAGCCACAGCAAACACGACTGATGGCTATCTGCACTGATTAGTGCTAAAAAAGCTCGGGCTGAACCTCTGCTGAAAATTCAGCTCAAAATGGGTACACCAACAAACATATTGCACTGGCACTTTATACTTTATACAGCTGGAGAATGGTGTAAACAGGCAAGCAGGTCCTTTTTTAAGTGTTTTGTTTTTTTAATGTATTTGATAGCCTCTCTAGTATTCCCTCATTAATAGTAACTTTAATTTTGATCTCAAATAAAGCCAGATTTTCTACTTTTCCAATTTAATCAAGCACTCTTGGAGGTGTATTAGCGCAGGGCCAGCAGTTGTTCTCAGGCGGATAGACCATTATAGGGGTGCTGGAAGACACATAATAGTATTTGGCTTTCTCAGCATGCTGGAGCCATACAGATGTGACCCATTCTAGTGCTGGACCTGTAAGGATGGAAATGACCAGCTCTATGCGAGCCGAATCTGAGACCACCGGGGAGTGTGTAAAACACAGATGGCACTGGATCAGGAATCCCATTTAGCAATCTGGGTTGCTGTCATATGTTTAATTTTATTAACAGAATCAGCAGGCAAACGCAGGTTCAAACAGTCCAAGGTCATGATCAGAATAATCCAAGATGCAGATGAAGATCAAGTGTGAAACAGGGAACAGAGTAGGAAAAGCAAAGTGCCTTGCAATGGTCTGGTACTTTACTCTGGACCTAATCAATTCCACATTCCTGACTGTTTATTGTACTTGTCTAAAACTTGCTAATGATATTCCTAATATATCTACACTGCTCGGAAAAATGTGGGTATACTTCAAAATGAATATGAAGCGATTAAAAAAGAATAAAAGCATTTGATTTTAATTAATTAAACAATATCATCAGAAAAGCAAATGAAAAGTCAAAGAAAGTTGATTGAGTACATAAATGAGATGCAAATTCAGTAACCGTAATTGAGTAACAAGTGACGTATTCATGGGGGTGAACAGAAACATGTCAGACTGGACGAGAGTACCAGTACCGTGCCTGTTCAGTAGGGTGTATGATCATCCGAGAGTGCCAAAACACACTGACAGTGATGGAGCATGAACAGGATCAGATTATCCAGCAGTTCTTGTGGGATCCTCTGCCAGGCGTCTCCCCAATGCATCCCAAGCATGTTCAAATGGAGAACCCATAGGTCAGTCCATGTGTTCGATCCCTGTCTCCTGAACATGTTGCTAATGAGATGCACTCAGTGGGGCAGTTGACCACCACTGCTGTTACTAACCCAAACCATGATTCCACCGTCTTCCTCGTTCATGCCAGATCAGGACTCAATGATTGTCAGACTGCAAACTGAACCGTGACACGTCAGAGAAGAGGACAGTTGACAACTCGTCGTGGGTCCAGTGGCGATGCTCATTTCGTTTGGTCTGGGTGCATATCTGTCGTCCAGTGGCAGCAAGAAACTGTCCCGGCAACTTTGTTGAATTGTTGCACCTGCTCCTTCTTGCCAATGAGGTCATTAGGTCGGACACTGTTGTCTGTGTTTTTCCAGCTTCAAGAGAAGCTTTCAGGAAAATCGTGTTGCAGAGGCATTGCAAGGACTGGGAAATTCCAGGATGTGCAGCTTCAAGATCAGGGAAGATTTCAGCCTTTTATATAGTGCATATTCACCAAGCAAATAAAAACTGTTTATCATAGATTAACTTTCTTTGACTTGTCGTTTGCTTTTCTTATCTCGTTTAATAAAACAATATCAAATGCTTCTTTTTTATCGCTTCTTATTCATTTTGAAATATCCCCTAATTTTTGTGAGCAGCCTCCATTTTTCACCTCCATGCCAAGCTTCTTTTCACTTTCATTTAATATTTTTGTGTTGTTCCTTCTCTTGCTTTTCTCTCTGGCATATTTGCATGTATTACATATTCGTAGGTTACTTATCATTAATATGTACAATGTAATTAATTAATTTAAAATAACGTCAACCTACACGTTCTGCTTCGTAAATACACTAGGTAGCACATGAGCAATGTTAATAAGAAGCAGAGGGACAATAAAAGTGATGGTGCATCAATACAGCATATTGCCTTTAGCTTCCATGGAAATCTGGCAGGGAATAAATTGGCTCAGTAAACAAACATCCACACAGCTACATTTTAATTCCTATCAAATGCCTGTGTATCTGAGGTAAGAGAAAGAACAATGATGTGACAATGAATAATTACTGTGATTAATAGAAAACTACTTCCATTTTGAATAAAGAAGACTTTTCCACCAGACTGGCAAATGGAAAATAGAGACTCCCCTGCCACACATTATGGTAAGCAGGCGATCAGGTGTCCCATCCCATGTAAAACACAGTTTAAATTCACTGGTGACAGCGGAGGAATGCTCCTGCATTGATTAGGCCGGTAAAAATAGGTCCATGTCTGGTTCTTGACAGGTTTCCTGCTTGACTTTCTATCTGAATTCATTAAACTTGATCCCACTGCTCCATTATTGAGTAAAAAAAAGCAAGTAACAAGGATCGTAAATAGAGATTCAAATTAGACATGTTTTGTCTTTATTAAGCACCCTTGCACTGTTTTCTGGAATTTTAAACTATTCTGGCTTTCCTTGTATGATTAGCTCTCTTCAGGTAATGTCACTGTCTCAGCTGGGTTAAACTATTTAAACACACCTTTCTTATTTGAAAACCACCCATCGTATTGATCTTTTTGTCCAGATCCTGGTGAAGAACAGCATTCCCAAACTATTATGCTCCCTTCACTATGCTTTACAGCTGGTGATGTTGGTGAAAAAAATCTTGTCCTCTAAAGTGTTTTTTTAATAGTTTTGGGTTTATTATAAGATTGTTCTGTCGCTATTGTTATCCTACACTCAAGCAAGATCCAAAGCTGGATTTATTTTGATTTATTTTTTCTTTGATCAGTTTTTCATAATTTCTTTCACAATTTTAATGAGGCATGTATCTGTACGGGTAATGATACTAATCTGACCTGCAAACTCAAAAGAACAGAAGCATGCTAAAGCACACACAAACAAAAAAGAAACAAAAAAATAAATATTAAAATCAAAATACAATTATTTCAGGACACTCACTTCGAGGAAGAGAAGCATTTTCATTAATGAGTCATTCTGTCGACTGGGGGCCATTTGCTTGTTATAAAAATGTAACTTCAGGTTCTATTATCTTACTAAATGTAATATAACAACACACATATTTAACCATTGGTTACTAATACTGATCACTCTCAGGCAACTTTATTTTACTTTTACATTACTTTATTTCAATAACCAGTACTATTTTATTCAGTGCTGTTCCTATGTGTTTTTATCAATATTTTAAATCATAACCGTAAATTTAAAATTGCAACTGCACAGGACACCTTTTTAATGATAAAATGATTCTTACAGTGAATTAGAGTAGTTTGTAATTGCTTTCTCCACCCCTCCACATTTATCTGAGCTTGGGACCGGTGTGCAGCTGTTTCCAGTTACACGGCTGGGGTGTTTGCATACACAAGTCAATGACAATTTAGATACACCAATTAACCTAAAACGCATGTCTCTGGACTGTGGGAGGAAACTGGAGTACCCGTAGTAAACCCACGCAGACATGGGGAGGACATGTAGACTCCATACAGAAAGGCTCCAAGCCGCTCCACCCTGGGATTGAACCCGGGATCTTCTTGTTGTAAGGCAGTGGTGCCGCCCCACCGAGCCCCCGTGCCGCCCCTATATATACAGTCGAATCTGGTTAATTGGACCACCTGTTAATGGGAGCAGCCGTTTATTCAGAGAGAATCCTAAAGTATCGAAACAAATCCTATTACATACATGTCATGTTATTCCCTTATTTGGACCAAAATTCCGTTTCCTGGGATCCCTGGGAGAATTGGTGCTTTTATCAAAGGTCAGGAAATCCGAAAAGTTGTGCTGACGAGAGCAAACCCAGCGGGAGGTGA
>JAUZST010009535.1:0-12925 GCA_034779995.1 Parotocinclus haroldoi | reverse complement strand
TCACACACACACTCGCTCTCTCTCTCACACACACTCTCTCTCTCTCTCTCTCTCTCTCACACACACACACTCACTCTCTCTCTCTCACACACACACACTCTCTCTCTCTCTCTCACACACACACACTCTCTCTCTCTCTCACACACACACACACTCACTCTCTCTCTCTCACACACACACACTCTCTCTCTCTCTTTCACACACTCTCTCTCTCTCTCTCTCTCTCACACTTTCTCTCTCTCTCACACTTTCTCTCTTTCACACACACACTTTCTCTCTTTCACACACACACTTTCTCTCTTTCACACACACTCTTTCTCTCTTTCACACACACTCTTTCTCTCTTTCACACACACTCTTTCTCTCTCACACACACTCTTTCTCTCTCACACACACTCTCTCTCTCTCTCTTACACACTCTCTCACACACAAACCTTATTAAAACAAACAAAATTAGCTGTAAATATTCCATATTCCAACTATTCATTCTGCAATATTTAGTCATCTGTCCTACTTGGTAAACTTCATCCAGCTCATCTAAAAAGGACTCCCACTTGAGACTGGAGGCTTTCTTCTCCTCCCATAATAACTCTTGTACTAATCTAAAATGACAAAAAGTAACTTAACAGCACACCAGATTTCCAGCTAATTCTGCAAAACAACATTGTCATTGACAGTAAAATCTAGTTTATCAGTACACATGGACAGAGTGTTCCAGTGTTTTTTACACAAATGCTTCAACTCACTGGCGGCCCACCAAATTAACAGGAATCTTGCCTTCAAGAGCTGCCTTTCCAGTGATCTCATTTGAGGCTGGCGTGAACGTGCACGGCTTTCACTCTGAGGCATTCACCGAATTCCAAGAGGCATTAAATCCACTTCATTGAGTTTTTGTTCCCTTCTGCAGGGATCCACAGTGTTCTGACGATGGCAGCATATTTCACAGCTGTCTTTGGAAACTGCTCAATGCCTGAGGCAAAAATGAGTATACATTAAATAAATTGTATTACAGTATCAAATAATTTAACATTGCAGCCTTTACACTTGGCTTAACAGACTGATCTTTTAAGGTTCGTTTATGACGTGGCACAAGCAGAGACTTGAAAGATGACCCAGAAGTCACAGTATTATTTTCTACACTAGACAGCACACACATCCTGTTCTTTACAACTGATTATGCCAATTTCATGCGTCCGTGCCTTACGGCATATCATGACATGTCCTGTTTTTAAGTCAATTGGGAAAGATATAAATATTGCAGTTTTCTGTATATAATTTTGATTTCAGTCAAAGAGAAATAAGAGTTAAGAGAAATAAGCCAAGCACTTACTCAGACCAAACCTGACTTATCCTATCATAATTATGCTTTGTTATGGAAAAAAAAATCCATAAATACAAAAAAAACATTTAAATGTGATATTAAAGACCTTTTCCTTTGACCGCATAACAAGTCCATGTGTTTTTGTATCTGGATAAGATTTAACCACATTCATTTATATTTCTTAGTTAATGCATTTCCATTTTATCCAGAAATTCAACTCCTATATATCCCATGTAATATGCAAATCAATGGACTGTTCATTTACTGTGCTTTTAAAATGTCACAATTTTACATTATCTATTTAATTTCTGTAAACAAAAAGAAATGTGTTAACATTTGGAAAAAGCTGTCAGCTGTTAAAAAGGCTTAATATAGCGATGACAAGAGTGTGGACATGGCAGTTGCTGCTCAGAACAGTTTGTTCACAGAACTGTTGTGAGTTAAACCTATAACAGTTTACTTTGGACATTTGTACTTGTCAGTGTAATTGCTAATACAAATTGCATGTTTGTGTTTTTTCCCATGTGTGTCCTCCATAAGTTTCCGGCCAGCCATGCTGGGACGGACATCATAGGTGACTAGCTATGCCACAAGGTATTGAGCATGCATTTTGACATGGCTTATTCCTGATACTCAAGAGCATACATAAGAGGCGTGCAATCAGGAGCGGCAGTGCTTCACCTGTTGTGAATTCCAATTAAAAAAAATAAAATTCATAATACAAAAGCAATGTGTTGCAAAAGCCATTTTTCTATGATTCTGACAGTAATTTTACTGTCAAATTACTGCCTCATCTCAGATTACGCAATCCCAATTAAAGTGCATTGAGCACGGGAATAAGTACGTGCCTGTGACTACTTGTGTCTAGTTGCGTACTTGTGCACATCAACAATATGCTGTTTTTAGTCTGCTTACTTGCATGTCCTCACCTTGCTAGAGATAAAACTGCAATGAAAAAAAAAAATAACAGCCCGAGAGGCAGACGTTACGTCTGCTGCAAACATGAGGGTGTGTGACAGCCCAAGTACTGATGATGCTCCCATTGTTAAATGAATAAATCTGAACTTTATTGACAAGGGCCATCATGGGCACAAATGCCAGACAGACCCATTAAAAAATTTTAAAGGGTACTTCCTTGGTACATCCCACATCTTTCTACCACTTGATAGTGTAAATCAGAACATCCAAACACACCAAAAGCCGGAGAATAAAACATGATTAAATAGGCTGTGTGTGTATTACGAATACAATATTAAACAGGAAAAACACTGCCTAATAAATCCAAGTTATGTGTAAATCTGTCTCAGTCTGTCCTTGACCGCACACCACTGGAAATAAATAATGTAAACACTGTCTTAGAATCCATTTGGGTTTTTGATGTACAACATTCCTTAATGTGTGCACTTATAACAGGTAACTCACCAGCAATACACATACAACAACAACAACAACAAACTCACATTTATATAGCGCCTTTAACAAACCCAAAGTGTTTAGCAATCTAATTGGAAAACAGATTAGTTTTAACGAGAGAGTTTCAAACAGGGAGATAAGAGCTGAAGCAGAAAGAACCATGTATAGAATTCCAGAGGAAAGGAGAAGCGATGGAAAATGCGCCATGGAAGGTAATTTAAATCAGGGGACATACAGAAGGCCAGAATTAGAAGAGCCTAACAAACGAGAAGTAAGAAGAGAACAGTTGAGTACGGTATGAAAGGGCTGGATCATGAAGAGATTTTAAAGGCTAGCATTATGATTTTATATAAAATTATTGGAACTACTGGTAGTCAATGAAGCTCATGTAAAACTGGGGTGATATGAGTACATTTACTACAGCGCTTAGTCTAGCAGCAGAATTCTGAAGTCACACGAAGACTATACAGAAGAGAATGACAGTGATTCTTGTAATGTAGTGTTCTTGTAATGAGAAACCATGCATCTCATTATGCCTTGAAGGTTTTTTTTTGCTTTGTTAATACTGTAAAACAAAAAAAATTACCAAGATGATCTGCAAAGACCATTCAATGTCAACTATCCAACAAATATGAAGTATCTCTTTAGCTCTCTGTTCTGAAGTTTATTGCCAATGCTTCTTATTCTTAGGGTTCGATGGGTAGCGCCGCCACCTCATAGCAAGAAGGTCCTTGGTTCAATCTCATGGTGGAGTGGCATGGATACTTTCTGTGTGAATGTCCTCCCTGTGTCTGTGTGAGTTTACTCTAGGTACTCCGGTTTCCTCCCACAGTCTAAAGACATGCGCGTTAGGTTAATTGATTACTGCCATTGACTTTAGTGTATATATGTGACTGGTGACTGGAGTTGTGTATGGACATAACCTTGTGTGTGTCACTAAAATGGCCACTGATGCCGATAGTGATGTTAAAGAAGCCAAATAAACAAAGAAAAACTCATTATGCAACAGTGCTGAAAATTTTAACATGTTCACATTTAATTTAAGCACAGTCAAACCAGATGTTCGGATAACAGGATCCCAATATCCATTCTTTAATGTAGGACAATGCCTAACTGGTTCCTGGTTCCACATTTAAGTACGCAATTGCTATATTTTTCAGACTACTAGCAAATCGGAAGGAGGATTAAACCAGTTCCAAAATCCCAGCAAACAGCACACGTCCCCCAGACAAATAGAAGTCTCTATTTGGATACATTTGGATAAATGGTAACATTCGCTGTAGACCTATAAGGTTTATTCTGGAACTAAAACACTACTCAGGAACGTTCCATTAAAGTCCCTCCAGAACATTATTTTTGTTAACTTTAAAAACAGTTGAGAATGGCCCAATTGACTGTTTATTGTAAAGTGTAACATTAGTGGCTATTACTAGACGATAAAAGCGTTCGACAGTAAGTTTGTGTTAGCTTGCTAAAGTATGCATATGCCAACGTCGGATACTGTTACACGGCATATGTAAACAAACTACACATAGAAATTAGCTTTACAAGTGATCAATCGCCAGAGAACACATAATTGTATGTTAACAAATATGACCCATGTAACATTTTGCCAACCCTACAAACAAAAATCCAGAGAATGTTCGCAATGTTAATTCAGAATACATCCTTAGGGCTTGTTTTTGTTAGTTGGAATCTGATTGGCCGAGAGACACTCAAAGCACTGTATATACACACACAACTCAGTTCTATATTAATTCATATTAATGATTTTAAACCCATAAAACGATTACGCACGAAAATACAAATATAAAGCTGAGGTCAGTGGACAATGGACAAACTTAAAAAGAAAAAATGATAACACAATGAAGAAATGGTGGGATCTGTAAACTAACAACATGGCTGTTACAGGTTTCCATTTTGGTGTGCTGAGGAAACTGTCTGTTTACTGCATTACCACTTTAAAAACAGCTATACAGTAAATGTATACACTATGTTCATAATAACACATAAACATTGATTCCAGCAGCTTGTTGGCATTTGTGGGGACTGAACATCTCTGTTGCACTTTGGAAGTGCTATTTATTAAGAATGTTAATTATTTTATAAACACTGACGTATTTCATAACATTTTACTTCACTCCATGCTATGCATATACAAAAACCTTTTCCTATGATAAAAATCACAGTAATGACCAACCTCGGGTGGCTCACTGCTTTGCTTTATTACAATCCCCTATATCTTTATCACAGGAATTCAGACAACAGGGTTTAACAGCCTTAAATTAATCATCAGGAGTGAGACCCATAAAGCTATGGTGAGACTAGGTCACCTACATTTCAATGGAATTTGCAAAGTGTCCAGAGTGACACTTCACAGCAAGTTCAAATTTGGTGAATGCTGGCAAGAATTTGCATCCTAATCCAGTTGTGTTGGCTGCGGTGACCTAAAGATGCAGCTCTTTGTATAGTAAAGCCAAAATGGAGGCCCAACATTTTATACAACAGACACCAATCAATTTAGAAAATCGTACTAAACAATAAGAAGTTTTGTTGTACTGTCAATGTGATAAGTTTAGATGGCATACATATTTCATGGATTTTAACCCTAAAACTATCTAAATTAATTAGGGGAAGTTTACAGAGCAGGTGAGGACTGGGTAAGAAGTAGCCAAAGCTATGCTAAATGCACTAAATGGACCAGTCTTCCGGCCCCACCCTGGCCTCAACTAATGCACGTTCACACATTTTCAACATCCAAATGTTTAGTTAAATAACAGATTAAACCCTAGTACATGACAGTTCAGAAAACAAGTCAGTTCTAGACCATTTGTCCACAATGTTGTGCTTAATAAAAACAATCCAGTGAAGGTTAAGTGTAAGACCAACATCCTGATAGTCTTAAAGGGAAACAGAATTTATTCATGGCTGTCTACACCTGACTTGGACCAAAGCTTAACAAGCAATTACATTCTTGGATCTTACCAAAAAAGAAAAAATCCATAATTGACACATTAATGAACCAACTGGCTGGAATCCCAGATTTCATCCCAGGCTCATGTCGAAATTGTGTATAGTTTTTGGGCACATGCCATGTTCTGTTTTATGCTCAATTCAGCAAAAAGGTAATATAATAAAGTCGGTAATATTTAGGCTTGTCATACACATATGTTTGCCTATTACGCTTGGAAATGCAAGAAATAACAGATTTATTATTAGCTTTTCCGTTTGTTCGAATCGTTCATATTTTTAAAAGACCCTGTTGATCATTTCTCATGGTGTTTAAAGACAGCTCTCCAATGATGAAAATATCCCCATGGTTCAATTTCATTCGAAATATAGATTTATATGATTTGATCTTTAGTCATTTTGAAGTGCACATGACAGCTCAGCTTCCTCACTACAGCGATTCATACTTGGTAATTGACAAACAATACTTGTGTTTGTGTAGAGCTGTTAAAGCAGACATGTCAATGAGTCTGACGTTTTGTGTAGTTGTTAGTTTTTCGCTTTTTGTAGTTTCTTTGTGTTCTGTTAGTTTGTTTAACACAAGCGAACAACCGAAAACCACGGACCGTGTTGAGTTTAAGACTTTAAGGTTCTCGTCGCGAACGCTGCATTTAAAAAAGCTTTTTTTTTTAGCTTTTGTTTTAGTACAGCGTTCATGTCATAGCAAATGCACAAGCGACTGTCTTCGTACAGAATATTAATTCACATCACAATCTAATACAGTATTCGCGTCCAAATTAGCAGGCAACACCTCACCAACACGCAGCCTTAATCGTGTTTTGGCTCAACACAGATAATAATGAAGACGCTACTCACCCCGGCGTTTTCCTTCGGCTTCAGTCTTTCCTGTTTAACTCAGTACAGTTTCACCAGCAGCCGAATCAGATTCCCATCGTCCTAAAGACGCAGTGACTGATATTATTATAGCAAACAGGACGTTAAGCAGCAGCTAGGAAGAGGTTCATTCACTGGATGACAGAGGTGGGTTAGTGAGGTCATGACCAACAATCCGCAGCGCAACTGCAAACAACCTACTCATAACCATTTTATTTAGCAGCCCCTTAAGCAGGTTTTCAGCATCGGTAACATTCCAACTATCAGCACGCGTCTGTTATAAAGAAGCTGGCCAAACGTACGACACGATATAACATTAAGCTTAAAAAAACAACAACCTGGTAGTAACAGGAGGGTTGAACGAGACTTTGCCTCGCCTACGAGAGAGAGAGAGAGAGAGAGAGAGAGAGAGAGAGAGAGAGAGAGAGAGAGAGATACATACTGAATGAGACACTTCGAGGTTAGGTCTATGTGGAATCCTGCAGACGTAAGTGGTCTGGTAAAAAGGTCTGGGTAGGGGTCGCTGTTGTTGCGCCATTCGTATTGCCTGTCTAATGAAGTGTGTTTAAAGGTGTGTATCTGGGCAATTAGACAGAAATGCTATTCATACAAGGGGTGGCATAGGTGGCCAGAAAACTGGTCAATGTTGCAACAGTGCTGTGTGAAATTGGAATGTTTCTGCTGTCAGCTGTTGAAGTTATTCCCCAGACCTCAGAATCATCAATTCCAATTCCATCCTCAGTTACCTGTGTGTGTGTGTGTGTGTGTGTGTGTGTGTGTGTGTGTGTGTGTGTGTGTGTGTGTGTGTGTGTGTGTGTGTGTGTGACACACACACACACACACACACACACATTCCAATAAAGCTGAGACATTGTGCGAAACATAGAAAATTGAAAGAATATAATGATTTGCAAATCCTTTTTACCCATACTCAATTCAATACTCTACAAAGACAAGATATTTAATGTTCAAATGGAAACAATTTGTTGTTTTTTGCAAATAATCACTCATTTTGAACCTGACACCTGCAACACTTTCCAAAGAAGTTGGGGCAGGAGGTATGTTTACCACTGTTACATCACCTTTACTTTTAACACTCAATAAGTATTTGGAAACACTCATTGTTGAACCTTTGTTGGTGGAATTTTTGTTGCTCAACAGTCCAGGGTCTACGTTGTCGTATTTTACAGTTCATAATGTGCGACACATTTTCAATGGGAGACAGGTCTGGACTGCAGCTAGTACTCTTTTACTATAAAGCCATGCTGCTCTAACACAGCGGAGATGCTGGCTTTTGAAATATAAATAAATATATATTCCTCCTATGTATGAATATATGTGTTGCTGAAATGGCCACTGATGCTGATGGTAACGTTAAATAAACAAACAAACAAACTACTCAGCTTTTATTTCAAGGCTTTATTTTTAATTCAGATCCATCGCTTCACAGGTTACAATACAACACCCTCCATTTGTGCATAGAGCAATGTTTTTTTTTTTTTTTATAGAGCTACTAGCCAAAAACTTCATAGCCAGCTGCTGTTACACTTCAGTTCACTTTTGAATGGATGGATTCATAGGTGTAGATTCTAATTTTATTGTAATATTTTGTTTTGATTGTTTTATAGCTGGTTTTGAAAATTGAAAGTAGTTAGCACCAATTAGATTAGCATTTGGTGTTGTTGAGGGATAAAGAGCAGAGTCGCTGGTTCCTCGACAGTTTGTAAGTGCTCAGCTGTCGCAGGGTCACAGAACCAGAGCTCCAAGACACTGTTAAATTCTTGCAGATAAAGTTTGTTTGTTTGTTTGTCTTCTTTAATGTCACTATCAGCATCAGTGGCCATCTCAGCAACTCACAAGGTTAATCTCAAGACTAGCCATATGTATATACACACACAAGTCAATGCCAATTTAGAGTAATCAATTAACCTTTATGCATGTCTTTGGACTGTGGGAGGAAATGGGACATGGGAAGGACATACAGACTACACACAGAAAGGACCCAAGCCGCTCCATCCTGGGACTGAACCCGGGACCTTCTTGCTGTGAGGCCTATCGAGCCATCGTGTCACCTGTGCAGATAAAGAAGTGTCTAGATGGGATTAGCGCAATATCATATGTTTTATTTAACATAAAACACTGATCACAGGCGGTAGGAGAAGAGTGTTTCCCTCAAAATTAAAATGAAACTATACACCACTGGGTGGATAAACAGCCTAATTATGCTTCAGAGAAACCAGGCAATTGTTGCTGTTTCTGTGGGTTCACTCTGCATGATAAGAACAACCAGATTGTTCATATGTCCAGGGCAGAACAGCTTTGGTGCAGCTGCACAGATAATAAACAGTGTATCATGCTAATTTGGTTCACAGTCAAATGGCGAGATCTGTTTTTCACAAAGTCTGCTGACCTGCCCCACGCAGATCACACAACGAGAAGCATGGGATGCCAGACGCCATCTGGGTTTAACAGGTGGAAGAGTCTAATGAGAGACTAGTGTCCAGAGTTATACTTTTTTCTTTGCATATATATATTGAGCTGCTTGAATGCTGGAGGTTGAATGCCAAATTCAATTGACAACACAAAAACACAATATTTAAGGGTTTGTTCCTGCCTCTTAGATAGTAAGATAGTTGCACAACTTTTGAACAACATGTTACATGCTCTCTGAGGCCTGGTTATGCACAGTTTCTTGATTTGGATAAATGTGAGGTGGCAGGACCATTGATTTGGATAAATGTGAGGTGGCAGGACCATCAAAACCATTGTATTGCACTTGGCATGTTCTGAGTTGAACTATATAGTGGACAGTTCTACCCATTGCAGGCATTCTCAAGAATGATGTGTCCCACTGCCTACTCTGTCCCCTAATCCTGTTTATTGTATGTGTGAGGAATGTATTAAAGAGGAACGGAACCAACTGGTACATAATTACTGCATCCTAAATCATTTGGAAGGGATTAAAAGCTGGTTAACATTTTCTAATGAAATTTATGAACAATTAGAGTCAATCTTGCAAACACGGCTACATCTACATCTACTTTGTACATTACAGGGTAATTATCTTGAGAGAAACATGAAAGATGCTTGAAACAAGGACACTGGAAGTTAACAGTCTTTATGAATATACTTTTCTGCAGTTCTGTGTTTCCTCTATACATCTGTGCAATGTGTGCAAAAATGGGATATTCCTGCTCTTACACACCTCTTTGGCAACAGATGTAAAGCAGGTGGGCTTACTGAATAACTAACTGTGTCACAGCGTAGTATGTGAGCCCACTGTGGCAGATTGGAAGGACCTACAAAGGGCGGTGAAGATCGTGCAGTGTATCACTGGTGCGCAGCTACACGCCATCGACAATCTTCACCATCAATGCTGTGTCCACAGAGCACACAGCATCATCAGGGACCCCTCTCACCCAAGCCACACTCCATATAACATCCTAACTTCTGGGTAAAGACACAGAAGTATCTGAACAAGAACCAGGCGGGTCAGGAACAGGTTCTTACCTTTATTATATGACTGCTAAACTCCTCACCGAGCATATAACAACTACCCACTCCACTCCACTCTATTACAGTTAATAATTCACCATTCAACAATTTTTGTACTCACCATCCACTGTATACTGTACACCACTGCACACCAATCACTGGACTGTACACAGACCCACACTTACACTCTCAATATTTATTGCCTCTTCTGATACTCTATTCTATATTAGCACATATTTGTATATGCTAATATTGTACTCTACACTGTACTTGCACTATACTACTATTTGTACTTCTACCTGCATTTGTAATGCTAACTGCATTTTGTTGCCATGCACTCGTACTGTGCAATGACAATCAAATTGTCAACATATAAACAATTATGCAATAGCATGCTGTTTTATTCCTGTTTATCCCCGTCAGGGATACAGGGCAGGATCCAGAACCTACTTTGGTATTCACACAAAATCCAAACTTCATGTTGTAAGCCTCACCCAGAATTAAAATCCAGGCCTTCAGGTATTGCTGTTTCACCTGGCTATCACTGCTGAGCCGACAAGTTTTCTTACATGCAGAAAATGATATGCAAAGCTACATAACACCTGTCTATCACATATATCCTTCATTATTTTGCACTATACTGCTATTTGCAGTTCTGGCAGATGCTAACTGCATTTTGTTGTCGTGTATCGTACTGTGCAATGACAATGAACTTAAATGATCTATCTTTGACATACAGTACTGTGCAAAAGTCTTAGGTCATCATCAGATTGTTGTTTAAGAAATGGTTACATTGACTAACACCTCCTCCATGCTCTTTCTCTCTCTCTCTCTCTCTCCAAAAAAAACAAAACAAAAAAACCACACAACTATACCATAAGTGTATTCTTATTTAGATTCCTGATTATCAGGAAAACATTATGTTACTGATGTCTTAAATTACTTTTGTAAGTCATGCTGGATACGGACGTCTGCTAAATACTGTAAATATAAATTGGTTTTGACTCCACTCTTTTCTAATTATCTTTATTCCAGTCGTGGTAAGCGTTGTCATATCTTACTTATTTTTTTACATTTATGTCATTATGTCGCTTAACCAGAGTGACTTGATAGTCTTGAGTTGATATAGTCTTACATTTCAAGCAATTGTGGGCCTTGCTTAAGAACCCAACAGAATGGCAGCTTGGTAGAGTGGGGATTCGAACTGTGGACCTACTGGTCTATAGTCCAGTACCTTAACCGCTAGGTTACCACAATTTCTATTGAGGAGCCTTTTTACCCTGTTACTCCACCAAAAAGGGAGATTAGTGGCTGCTACCCATCCAAACAGAGCATCTCTGATCAAGGCTCCTTTGAACTGTAGATGAATCAACTTAACATTATGCAGATGCTGTTCTTTGAAATGACTTGAGTAGTAATGTCAATATTTATAACAAAGGGAGTAGTGTTTACTATGGTGTTTACACTCACTGACCAATATCTCTGTCACACCTCCTTGTTTCTTCACTCATTTCTACACGTCCATTTAATCAAGATATTTAAAAATGAGTCCACCTGTTTCTCCACATACTTTGTTAGTCCACTTCATTCTGTTCTAGAGTAGAATTGCAGATAAGTTATTGTCTCCAAGTTAGATATAACAGTCAAATAGTACCTGATCTGTGGGTATAGTACTATTAACTATTACAGAACAGAGTAAACGGGACTAACAAAGTACACTGACAAACAGATGGACTATAGTTTGTAATTGAAATACTACAATGTGCATATATGCTAGGTGGAACTGATCACTTGGAAACTGGAATGTAGAACCAATGAACACTGCTTCCCATCTTCAATTTGCTAAAGACACAACGCAGCCCATTGCACCATAGTTCTTTATCAGAGTCTGAACCAGTTGTGCATAGTTTTCATCTTTATGATTGCCTAGAAAGCTGTGAACCAATGCGACGAAACTGTTTCAAGCCGCTCTCTCCTTCCTATTCAGCTTCTTGGGAAATTCACTGCACTCTATGATATTCTTGATTTGTCGTCTGACAAAGACACCAGCTTTGATCTTTGCTTCAGACAACTTAGGGAAAAAAATTGGAAGGTAATTAAAAGCTCTCAACTTCTTATCCAGAGCCCTGACAAATTGTTTTATGAGCCCCAACTTGATGTGTAGTGGTGGCATCAGCACCTTGCATGGGTCTACCAGTGGCTCCCACTTTACATTGTTCTTCCCCACAGACAACACTGTCCGCTGAGGTCAGTCCTGCCTGTGGTAGTGCGCTTCAGTATCCCGGCTGTCCCAACGGCAAATAAAGCAAGGATACTTTGTAAAACCACCTTGGAGGCCCATCAGAAATGACACCAAGGTCTCTGATCAGATTGTTGAGGTCTTTTTGGTTAGGGTAGTATGGCTTCCGCTCCTCAGCTGAATATGAAGAGAAATTAGGATCTTCAACGTCTTCCTCAGTGTCTGACCTGCTGCTTTCTTCTGAAGGTGGTTGAGCTCTGTCTGGAGGAGTTGGTACAAGAAGTTCAGGCCAGTGTGGTACTGAGGCGATAGATAAAGGTATGTCAGGATACGTTACAGGCGGTGCTTTTTTGCCAGTGCGACGTTTGGAAGGGTCCACCATGCAGAAGTAGCAATTTGTTGAGTGATCAGTCGGTCCATGCCAAATTCTTGGGATAGCAAAATGCACGGCTCTCTTCTCTCCCCTGTACCAACCTATAAGCAAACAAATTAAATTTGGATTGAGAATTTGATTTAGGCCTATTTCACACTAATGACAGTGATATGTACGATATTAACACAGTTTGAAATCTGTGTTATATATCAAACAATACAATATATCCGTATATATTGTA